>JAQGBH010004244.1:0-17389 GCA_034698265.1 Sminthurinus aureus | reverse complement strand
TGGCAGTCGTATTTGATACATTGCAAAAAATTGTTACTTTTGTTATCAATCGGATAACAAACAAACAAAAAAATTGTCACTTTAGTAGCCATTCGCAACAAAAAGGTTAAATACATACTATGTACTATAGTATAGCATGATTATTAGAATATGAAAAAGTCGTTTTGGTGTATACTAGCTCATCCATTCAAATGATTAGCTCATTTGATCATGGGAGAAATTTTTTTATAAAATAAAGTTTTAAATTTAGAAAGTACATTAGACAAATTATTTATACATATATAACATTATATATAACATTATACATGTAACATGTATTGTAAATTGTAAATTATACCCATCGTAATGACATACTCTACTGTTTGCAAAGTTTTGGAAAACTATGAAGGAAAGAGGGGAAATAGCAAGCTCTCACTCACTCACTCACTCACTCACTCACTGACTAACTTAACAACAACCTACATAAGTATGTATATGTATACCGTTGAGTGTCTATTGTAAAAACCATTGTACGGACAGGCACGAAAGAGCAACAGCGCAGCAAAAAAGCTGTATGAGGCCTGAACAACATAAACTAGGCAAAAACCTACTGCAAAAATTTATTGTTATAAAAATCCTAAACATACAACATATTATCTGATCTACTCGAAAATATGTCTATAGAACGACTGCTGAATGTTTTAGTTTTAATAATACACTTGTATCAGCATTCAAGTATCCATACACGTAATAATAAAATGTAGTTTTACCATTATCATGATATTGAATCAAAGTATCACAAGAATTTTGACGAATCATGGTTGTGCTACACAGAAAAAATATACCTTAAATACTTTTTTTGTCATCAAATATCAGCAAATCGGAAGTAGAAAAAAATATAAAAGAAAACTCAAAAAATTCCAGTATTTTTAAGTCATTCCTTTTTTACCCTTTCATACAAAAAATTATTGAGAACTAATGTCCATAATGTAAATGTTAAACAAATTCTTTTTTTCGTGTCTTATAGATATAAATTTAAATACTACTTGCTCATTTTCATGAAGTACATGCATTAAAATTTATGAAAATACCAATAAATACGAGAATATAATATATAACTACCAACTACCCATAGGTCAAGATTAATAAAAACGCACCATCAGGGGTTACGTATTTAAAAGTTTCCCTATTTGCGGCACAAACCCTCCTCCCCTCCCCGAATGCTTGTACTAGAGCGAGTATAATTTACTTTATGTCAACTCTATGAACAAAGCGTGACGTCACAAATAGACAGCCCTTTATAGAACGTACACAATCAGTACGTGTACCGAGTATCAAACAAGCTCATCCGTGTACTTATAGTATAATATATGTACCTGAACCGTGCATGTTAATATAAATATGATCAACGCACTAATACTGACACGTAGTTTACATAAACATACAGTCGTACACATACAACCATGTGTACGACAACATGGAAATGTATAATGCACAAGCAATAAGACAAAGATTTCTCACCAATAAAATAACATGACTGAGCTTTTGAATCCATGTACCTTTTCTTACTTTTAGATTGAAAGAGCTTGGTACATTGTACAATTTCTATCATTTATTCTCATTCATGTAAATTCCATATCATTGATTGAAACATAAACTTTCAACTGTCTATGTGTATATACATATTTCCTACGTACAAGTTAAACTTTATTCTGTGATCCATCCATTAAAAATATATCTGAAAACCAAAATGTATACACCACGTTTTCCTATAGTTTGGTTTTAAAATTTTTCGTCATACAACAATCTTTGCATTATACTTTCAGTTTGGAGTTTTATTAGTGCCCATACAAAACTTTACTTGACTATTCAATTAAGCTTATTCCAATGTTTCAACTTCCATTGTATATTAGAAAAAGGATTGTACTTTTTGTATAAATGTAATAATGATAACAATAATAATAATAATTATTATTGCTATTATCATTGTTGCACAAATGACATACAAAATGTGACACAATTATTATTTAGTATTTGGGTAGCGTGTTAGTACTAAATAGTAAGCAAACTATATGTATATATGTAAAACGTTTCTTACAATGAAAGTAACTACTCATATACTAATGAACAATGGTCTAATACTGCGCAATTGCATGACATATATAAAGAAAAAGCAGTGATAAATATAAGCATAAAATAAAAAAATAAAAACAAAAAACACGTAGGACATAACAATTTTTGCAACATTCCAAAGCTAATACTACGATTTTTTGTTTTTATGTCTCGTATCTTACGTTAAATGTTAACTTGTTATACATTGCCTGTAAAACAAATTAATCATAAATCATAACGTACAAACTCGATTATTAACAATTATTGCAATGTATTATTGAAGCTACTAAACTTTAAAACGGGAATTTTACTTGGAAAAAACATGAGGAGGGGCAAATACTTTCCGGAAATTCAATCATAGTTTGTTTTTGTTTAGAAAAATGTTTCTAAAAGTGAGACAAACTCTACTAGAGTTTCCCATCATATTGACTTTTTAAATACAAAACAGAATACATTATGTACTCATTATTTCACGGCACTACTAGCCCACAAATTTTGTCCTTTTTACTATACAAAAGGGAAAGA
Organism: Sminthurinus aureus; assembly: GCA_034698265.1. Classification (NCBI taxonomy): domain Eukaryota; kingdom Metazoa; phylum Arthropoda; class Collembola; order Symphypleona; family Katiannidae; genus Sminthurinus; species Sminthurinus aureus. The sequence goes on along the minus strand of JAQGBH010004244.1, from coordinate 14,773 downwards.
TAGGTTGAAATACTGACAGTATTATATGCTCGAGATGACAATTATAGTTGGTGTCACAACCAAAGGGGAAAACCCAGGCTCATCTGTATCGTTTTTAGAAGAATGCTGAAGTGGACTACCATAGTAAGCGATGAAAAAACTACCCCAAGTATATACATACAAAATACATTATACAATTTACCCTACACAATTTAATACGAGAGTCTCAATTCCTTAAAATCATAAGTTGTGAAAGATGATATAGCAGTACTCTACACCAAATCACTTGCATACCCTTTTGTGCCTGCAGCACAGAGATGAGCTTATCTTTGTTGAGAGAGTCAAGTCCCACTATTTCAAAGCATCTCAAGCATCAGAAGTCTTTTGTATATGCATGTCTCGGCATCTTGTGTGTAATGGAATAAAGATGAAACCCATACAGAATGGGATTGGAATGAAACATAATCAACAAGAATTCTATTCTACATTTTGAGAATGGTCTAGGAAAAGTAGTAGGGCAACAAAGAGAGTGCTTTAAAACATCCACTCAACAACGAACCCAGTTCCCGGAAGTACAAAGTTTTTGTTACTATACTATTGGTACATGGTACATACACACTTAATACATGCATATTTCTCTGTATACCCTATGTAGATACATACTGTATACTATGTGCAATGTAGCGAAGAAGGTATTTTGCCTCGAGCGAATAATAAAAGCTAATAATAAAAACGCATAGGTAGTATACAAGTTTGGAACAACAACAGGTCTTGAATCGCCAAAATGCAGAGGATTCTGACTATGCACATGACGAGACTGTTGAGGGAGGCAGTTTATGAGATGGGAAAGATAGGAAACATACAAACACTGAGTACTTCTATACTTTTGAATGAGCAAAACCATAATTTTTTAACGGCAAAAAGGAAAATTTATCGTAACATCTTACATTATATTATAGCCATATTTTCTCCTGTTCATTCATACCATTGTCACGAGCAATATTTAATACATTTTTGATTTAATCTACATTGGTTTGAATATGGTGTATGACAAATATACGAAGACGAATTAAATATGATGCGTACCAAGAACTAAAACTACATGTCTATAAGAATTAAGAATTATGACTTGCATAGTATTGCCATAACACAAAAATATGAGATTAAAATTCTTCCGTTATAGATTTGTTCATGCAACCCTTGTAATTTGTAATACGATGGAATACATTAAAAAACCCTCCATGTGACAAGCAAATCATTTTAAATAAACTTGATTATTATTGAAAATTGAAACTTGTCTTTGGATTGCATTGTACAGCCTACAGTCTATACGTACCACGATTAGTAACTTTTGTCATGCACTTTTTTCTAAAAAATGATTTGCATGCTTAATTAGTTTACTTGCTGTGGTATGTACGGAATAGAAATATTACTGGATTACATATTATCGATAATTTTCCTAGAATTTAAGTTTAATAAACATACAGTTCTCGTTGTAATCCAATGAGTTAAACTTAGTAATAGTACAAAAATCAGAAGAACATACTACACATATATAATTCAGTTTACTCTAAGTACTAGTTAACCGTCAAAATACACAACAAAATGCTTCTATTGTAACTTCTACACTTATGTAAATACTATACAAATGTAACTCGAATTTGAATGGAGGGTATTACCTTACATATTCTAGTTTCTAGTCTATTTAATCAATTTTCCCATGGTAAATACTTATATCCTCGATCCGTAATCTGTAAGTAGTACTTACTAAGTACTCATCTTACCATCTAATCTATACCTAATCTATACCTAATCTGAATTGATAATAATATGTCTCTCTCTCTCTATCTATCGCATATTTGGCTTTCACATTTCACATTTCACATATAAACCAAATCGTCAAAACTCAAAACTGAAACCACCAAAATGAAACTGACAAAAAGTTTATAGATAGAAAATTTAGAGAAGATAATGAAATTCAAAACGGCATATTTTGTATTTTGTATAAATACAATGAGACATGTACCTTGTTTGTTTTACAACCACGATGATTTGTAAGTTCCAAATTGATGGCTCGCCATCCTATAGTCGGTTCATTTCTTCAAAGTCGTACTTTCAAGTTTAGTATGCGAGTTGTGCATCCATTCACAGTTTGTTTATTTTTGGTTTTGAATACATGATTTTTAATCATTTAAGAAAATTCTGTCCTTCGCATGGCCACCTGATCAACTTGATCAACTTTAATTAGAAGAAAAGTTAATAAAGAACTTGGAAACAATACAAAATTCAAATCCAATAACTTCCAATATAAAACCTCCTCTGCTTTTGTATAGTTACACTTCACAGTAGTAGAAGACGTTAGTAAGAAAGTACTTTTATTGAAGCTTTGATACATAGGAGAATTCCATATTCTGAGACGATATTTTTGGACACTTCACTTTTATGAATTATAATGAATTAAAACCCGTTAGAGTTTGTTACGTAATACGTAACATAAAAATCTGCTTCAAATTTCAAACCGAAGAGCAATATACAATAATAAATAAAATAGAGTTAGCCTGGCCTGTAAACTGTAAACTGTAAATTGCAAAATATACACACTATACGCTATACGCTATAAAGTATACAATATCCAATAACTAAAAAGTATACTTCACTTGTGTCATGGCATGTGCACAATCACACGTGACGTGGAAAATTGAGAGGGAGACAGCGTTTTATGTTATCGAAACTTCAATGAAAAAACGTAAATAAATAAAAAGACACATGATACGGTTACTACGGAAACTTTCTTTTTTTCAGATTCCAACTTCAAAAATGCATTTCAACATGTGTGAGCCCATGTTTTATAGATGAGACATGAGACTAACTTTTGTATTGGAATCATTACTGCAATAGAACTTCTACCAGTTTTTACGAAACATGTTATATTTTGTAGTTTAGAACAACATTACCACATCTTGTCTTTCTGAAGTTACTCTGTGCATAATAACGTTATTTTTATCTATCTCAGATCTCAGAATCTAACAAAAGGCAAATGAATAAAGTTTGGTGGTCTCAAGGATAAAGTGAGAAGAAAAAAATTGTCAGTGTTAGGTGAGCAGAACGAACAATGACCAAGCTGCTTTTAAAAGCATCATTCACATCCTCAACACAATAGCGTTACATCTAGTTCTCGTATGATATTGTAGCATGTCTGTAGAGTATTTCAGTTTTTTATTACTATTAATACAATTACTAAACAGAAAGTCTTACTACGTTAACGTGTACATTGCACATACTACAAACACATAATGTGTGTTATTTTAATTATTGTCTATTTGCGTACGTGCTTTTATTATCATAAATTTTTATTACTCCCGTTTTAAAAATAATAAATTTTTTCATGAAACTGTAAGTTTATATGTACGGTTCAAAATTGTAGTAACATTACATTATTTTATAGATAAATATAAACAATAAACTGCATGGATTCTAAGGCCTTAGTTATGGGTTTTTGTTCTAAAAACTCAGTTATGTTGCATTTTTTGTTCATCTGGATTTTATTCATTATCACAAATTAAATGCTTCTTGCAGAAAGTCTTTTTCAAGCTTAAATTTATGCAGTTTTTTATACATTTCTGTTCAGCTGCAGACTACTAAAGTATTGCTATAATTTTATGCCCATGTGTATTCAATCTTGATGTCGCCAATTTACATGTCTCATAAAGTACTTTGAAATTTAAATTCAGACGTACGCATAATATACAGTAGTAGTTAAGAAAGTAAGTTGATGTATCTCCTACATAATATATTCTAAATTCGATCTATTATATTTACTACATCATATTGACAGCCATTATTACAGACGTTGTTGCGTGCATTTTAAATGTATTCTCATTCCATGACAGTAAGATGCATCAATGATAAATAATCCTTTGAAGTATTAATAAAACGCACTTCTGGAAAGACCACTTGGAAGGGCCATGATCTATGAATAAAGTCTGCAGATTATGACACTTTCTAAAACCGACCTAATGTTATATATGAAACCCTTTTTAAAATATTCAGAATATCTGTCATTGAAATGGACTAGTACTTAATTATGTACCATAATATTATATAATTTATTGTATTAATGGATGAATCACGAATTTAATCTCATTATATGGAGAAGCTGACACGTAAAATTTTATTCATGCTCTTTATATGTGTATATTATGTACTTATATGTAAACTTGTTTTTATGAAAAAGTAAAAACGTAGAAATTGTATTAATTTGTATCTCCAAGTCATGTTTTACAAATGATACTTTACCATTTGTACCCTATAGGAGGAAGTTTTTACTAAACATTTTTTACAGCAAAGATTTACAGAAACATTACGTATTTATAGTATACAGCCAAAAGGACACTTATTATAGAAACATAATATCATTTACTTTAGTAGTTGTATTCTTGCGAATTTGATGTCAAACATTTCAAGTCTCTTGGTACGACATAAAAGATGTATTTTAAAAGATGTTTTAAACCCGCCCTAGTCACTTTACTTCAGCAGCTACGGTATTATAAAACAGTTAATGGCAATTGAAGAAGTTCTATTATATAAACACTATCATATTTACCCGTTTCAATGTACATAATGAACAATAATACAATGCATTATTTGAATCATTATTGCTAATGTCAATTTTGAAAGCCTTGCATTGTGTGTGCATGATATGCAACATATCAAAAAGAGTAGTAATATCGTCAAATAATAACACTATTTATTAGTAATTACAAATAATACTTAAAATATTTGTATAGAGAATCGAGTCCTATTGGTTAGCATTTAGCACATTGTGTAATGTGAACATTATTTTTACATAAACTTAATTTAATAGTCAACAATTCTACAGAAGTTTTGTGATATATACTTCAAACAGTTAAACATGTATGTAAAATCCATGCTATACCTATACCTCTGGTATTGAGTATGTGTGTAATGAGCCCAAAAAGTTCTATGGCTTCTGTGTGTGTGTGATGTGCATTGTTTGAAGTTTAGAGTCAGAACACAATAAACTTCTTTATATCCCAATATCATTTATATTAAAAAGACATTGTAATGGAAATCTATTCAGTATTTGTTTTATTTTGAATTATTATACTTGACAATCACGACTGAATAATAACTACTACGAAGCTATTTGAACTGTATAATCTAGAATATCATATAAAATGTTTAAAGTGCCAAATGAATTCAACATGTTGATATGATGCTCACACATACACATTTTCAAGATGTAGACTTTTGTACATACACACAAAATAAAACTCACGTACATACTTTTATAATACTCACTACTTCATATTTGTATGAGCAAAATCGTTTACATAGTCCACGTCCATACTTTCAACATTCCAATCAGCTAGTTTTTATGGCTCATATTGCATAGTATGATGCATAAAGTCTCCAGGAAGGTCATACATCATCATGGAGTATGGAGTGCGACTTCATTTGTAAAACTTGATTGAGGATTCAAAATATATTCTTCTTTGTATGATGAACATGCCTTTAGCATTATATATCTGGCTTAGATATTGGACATATGATACATAAATAAATATATTTATTGTTAGACTCTTGTAACAACACACACACTACTATGATGACTATCGCTGATGCATTATGAACTGGAGTGCGGAATACTTATTCTGTATACTAATACTCTAGAATTCTCCAGTATAATTTGTTATTATTATTAGGATTATTGGGCAGTGTGGAGGAATTTCAACATCCAAAAAATACTCTTTACGAGTATGCAGACACATGAATAATCGTGTCACTATGTATCTTATTGTCTTTGACCTGAGCGGTTGCAAATCTACTTATTTCTCCGAATAAAGCTGGTTAGTTATTGCTTGAACACGAGTCTCACAATATATTATAGGATTCAGAAAGGAATCATCACATATTTTAAAATTACTTAAAGGGGTTTCGAATTGTAAAAAGTATTTGTCTTATACATGACATGGTACGCCACCACACTCAAGTTTACATACTTCAATAGGAGTAATAAAACTATGTTTGTGTGTAAAAATCAATGACACATGATGAATTCGTGGAAAAGGTAGAACCATCTTTTTCAGGTAATTTTTATCAAATGTTTTATACATATTTTACCAATAACAACATGTATCAACAAACCCCAGAGTTTTTCTCTCGATTCTTTTGCTTCTTACATTCTCTACCAGGAAAACAATTTGTACTTTGTAGAAGGTCGTACATGATCATTGCAGTTAAACGTGACAGTAAAAATACAAAAATAAGCTAATATATTGAATATTGAAGTTCTGGTTAAAGTTAAATAAATTTTAAAAGTAGGAGTGTGTATGCATACCGTATTATAGGAAAATTGAAAACTATCATAAGAGAATTTTTTTTCTTGCAATACCTACTGATTGAGGTAGTGTAAGAAACAAAAAAACTACCCATATTTTGAAAGAAGAAATACAATCATCATTTTGAATCAAAAACATAAATTCCTTTTGCAAACTTCTGACAAGTTATTGCATATTACTACGGTTGATTTTCCATGCATGCATTGCATTTTTGAGACAAATGCCATACACATTGTATATTATACTCATTTTTCTATCCCTTTCTCACTATATAAGTACATATAATGTCGATGTAACATTAGCACGCTTTAACTTTAACTTTTTTATGCATATCTATATGTGATGACCTATTTTGAGTATCATTCTGTGTGATATTGCATTTTACGCAGTCGGCGTATATTATGCTTTCACTAATTCATTTCTGTTATGGTTTCAAGTTGAAACTCTAGACAATTCAACTGAACAATGCTGTCGACAAAAATACGTTACATACTAAAAACGTCCACCAAAAATTTCAAATGTTCAAATAAAGTATACATAATAGAATAAGAACACAACAAAAAAAAGGAAGGCATAACGAAATACGAATCAATCCTAAAAGAATTGAACATGAATTTTGATGTATTTGTACATTTTGTCTACTTTACAATTAACATAGTCATATATCATATACCGTATTTCTATACGACTTCTTATGAATTTGCGTTTTATTTAAAAAAAAAAAAACAGCACGAGTTGACAGTTGAAATCACCAGACTTGCATAGTTATTGTATTATGATATTATGTATACACGCTACGAGATTTTAAGTAACTCTACAGTACGAACTGTACACAAGTCACACGATGTAAATGTATTTAAGGAGTATTTCAATCGAAGCATATTGAAATTGGAAATGAATTTTCAATTCCCAAATGTTCGCAACGAAAAACACGAAACTACAATCCAACATCAAATATATCATATTTCTTGTTTGTCATCGTCATAATAATAATAATTATTACTGGGCTCTTTAATATGAAATTCTTTCAGCACCAGAATAGCACCTTTTGGTATTTCACTTCATCTTTGAACAAATTGTACACACAGACACAGCGGGTTAATTAAAGTTTGATGAGGCTAAGCGGTCTGTGTCTATGTGGATTTGTACATGAAACATTAAATGGACTGCTCAAGAACAATGTTCACTTTCTATCATGTAGAAACTTAATACAATTTTCTAGATCTTTCATACTATCACATTGCAAGTTAAATATTATACTGTACGTTGAATGTCCACAAGAATTTTAAAACAAAGCGGAAATGATGTCCATATCACACCCTCTCTTTTCGAATTTCAACTTTGCATAAACAAAAAATGCATTTAAATAGAATAAAATGTGCACTGTGATGCATATCATTCAAATTTTTTCCACTTACTTCCACTTTAGATTTTTATATTTACAGGTTATAGAGAAATAACAAGCAAACATCAGCACACAGAGAACGAGAGAGATAGAGTTGGTGACGACCATCTGGAGTTAGATAGAAAGGCTTCAAGTTGCCTCAAACCTTGTTAATTTTCTAATTGATACTTCCATGTTACCCAGAAAATACGAGTAATTTTGAATGAAACTGACCAATATTTCGGAGAAATATCAATAAAACATGTAAATGTACAAGAAAACATTTCTCAGAAATAGAACAGCAATAAAAGTAAAGATTACAGCAAAAATAATTATTTTTCTACTAACAACTTTGTGTTAAAAATTCTTGCTTTCTTGCGACTCACTCCCTGTGGCTTCTGTGACCCGTCTTTCGCAAAAAAAACCAATGTATGAAGTTGAACTATAATACTTATGTACGGATATATAATTCTTTGATTAAATCGAATGTATCATTACACATACGTGTAACTATTTTCAAATACTTTCTGAGACATGAAAAACATCTATCATTTACAAACATATATACACATGACATTTTTCTGATATGATGAATGATAAGCCATGCTTTTTAAAATGTATACTTTCACATATATGTTATGTATATATTATATTGTATACTCTAGTATAAAATGATAACATTTATCTCCATTTTTATGGGATAGTACATCATATTTCTCTGTTGTAAATTCGTATCCCTTTATGCGTCGTTCAAAAAAGCAAAGTTTCGTTGCCATCTCGTCTTTCGTTGTTATTCACATGAAGCATAAACAAAGAGGGACAGATACAATTTACAATTATTAATAGTTTACAGCTATATACATGTATAAAATTCTATGCTAAATTAGTGTAGTGATATAAGACAAGTTAGTGAATGAACCATCAATGAGCTTGATCGCATTTAAATGAGCACAAAAAACAATCTTCCACGACGACTTCATCGTCTTGTATTAACTAGTATTATAACCCTGATTTTTACATAGTTTAGTATTTCGTATATATATATATATATATATATTCAAATAATAAATATATATGTATATGTACGAAATATTTTCTGTCTTTACTATTATGTAATACGTACTCGTATCTAACATTTACCCTCATTTGTCATGTATGACATATGACTGGTATCATGACTCTGAGCTCTGACTGTAACTGATATACTTGATACTTCATAACTTTTAACGTTGGTATTCGTGGAAGATATCTGGCTGCTCTTCCTCCGTCCTCCGCCTTTATTCTTTCTACATACATCATCTCTGTGTAGAATGAACATTTTTAGGATAGTCTATTAACATTTTTGTTCTACGAATTTATATGGAAATGGAGATTACACTCTATTGATCTTAGTTCCTATACAAAGAAAGACAAGAATAAATGACAAGAGACTGTGTACTGTGTATAATATATTTCACTTGTTTAACGGAAAACTGTTAAATATGTTTTCACAACAAGTATATATTCAAATTGTGATAAAATTCTGTACAGCCCATGGTCCTATAATAAAATATATTATGCATACTCTATAATAAAATGAATGACAGTTGGTTCAGCTAATTTCTCCACATATCCCCATCCTTGCTTTGACAGTGACAGAAAGTCAAGTCAAAGTTAAGTACCAGCAAACTTCTTGTCAATGTATAGGTTCTTTGAATTTTGAATGGTATGGAATTCTGACACATTTCAAAAATGGAAAATCCAACTGAAATAGGTAAATATTGAATATATGGGTATTATTTATTTGGTTCCCCACAGTATTTATAGTTACTTATTAACAGTTTTATTACGTTTATACACTAAGTATAATATGTTAACCTTGAATATTTCAATTTTTATTAATTTTAAAGAAAGGAATACACTCTATTCAATAGAGTAATAATATTTGGTTCATAAACTTGACATTGCCATGCTCTAAGCTACATAAATAGATATCCTTTTAGGTACCATATTACTACTATTTATACTTTGATGATAGACAGTAGAGTTGTATAATATGTTTTTGAAAAGGATATACATAATAGTGGTGATACTATGATAATACGTTTGTGATAATATTGAGATATTTTTAATGCCTCAAAATGTCTTGAAAGTCTTGTTTTTTTAAAACCTATAAATGTATTTACAAACACAACGAAAAGACTGGTTTTCAATTACATGTCTATTACGTCAATGACAATTTATTGTTCATTTAGTTGTCAATTCAATAATTTTCGTTATTTAACTACAAAAAAACATTCATGTAGATTTATCATTACATGTAGTAGGGTGTATTATTTTTTACGGTTCGTGATATGTAACATGATACTTTCAAATTAAAAAAATATCAATGCATGTGGTGGTAGAAAAATAAGCATTTTATCCATCTTTAAGTAATTAAAATAACACGTTGAAATGATTGCTGAATGATGATGTAATTCCACTGCGACAAATTTAGGAAAAGCTATACTATATTTTATTTATCTATATGTAACGGATAAAATAGACAAGTTCAATCCGAAGAAGACGATGACGAATGGTAGTCAAGTCAAAGTCAAAAGTGTTGAGTGCATAATTTTCTATATTGTTTTTATGAAACGTGTGCATGCGTAATAATGTGTACGAATTTCTCTCCACATTTTAAACTGGGGAGATTGGATATTTGTGAGTACATACTAAGGTTCAAAAATCACGGGCTTAGGTAAAATAAACAAGAGACAAGATCCATCCGCTTTCATGCCTTAATTTTATGATCCGACAGTGAGTGACTCACCCATGCAACAAAAACAGATACGGTGAAAATAAGGCAGGAGAACATTTTAACCACGAGCATTTTAGTATTAGGGTTAGCAGCAAGAAATTTAGAAAGATGGATCGACTGGCATTCGAGTAGTAAAATGCAAGAACAGCCAAGTGCAATATGCACCAACTATCTTCAACAGTAACCGAAATCGGAAAAAAAGTAGAACCACTCATGTACATGTACAAAGAGTACTGTTTCATAGATAAAAATTCTTGGTTTTCATTTTACTCCTATAGCACATCATGTAATACCTAATTCTACACATATTTAAGACCTCGTCTATCTACTACTTCATTTAGTTTGAGCATGTTATCATGGTACTTCAACAGTACAGTTGTATATTATTTTTAGAATTTTTCAGTAAAATATCCAATAGAAGTATACGCTGATAAACAAATGTGTAGATGTGTAATATGTATTATTGTATATATTCGTAACACATAAACTTGAACAAAACTGTAAGATATGAGCAAATACAAAATGGATATTACATCGTGTATAATACTGGTTCATAAATAACCACGTACACAACTATGGATATGTTTTATAATCATTAGCTTTTCCCCCTGTTTACCTATTTTATGAAAAATGATGAAATACTATAAACTATAATAATATTATATTATACTCTTTTTTTATATTCAAAACATCAAAATAGTTATGAGGACTGATGAACATATAAATTACAATGTAACCGTAGTATGCTCTATAGATTCTTTTTACTCTACTACCTATATATATACTGTTCTATGCTCTATAGTTCTATATACAGCTTGGATATGTAAAATTTAACTATGATGCCTGTATATTTTACTTCATAGAATAACATCATGTACTTTATTTATACGTCATGTATCAGCTATAGTGATAATTCATAAAGTATAAGATTAAAGTCCGAGTATGCATCCGAGACAGAATGTGTATTTGGTTTCTTGAAAAGTTTTGGCTTTCACATGAAAGGCTCGGCAATTGATACATGAACTATTTGGAAATCTCTCTTCGAGGGAATTTTCTGTTTTCTGTTTTCTGTCCATGTCTGTCTATACATTTATACACCAATCCATGTGTACAAAGGGGTGAAATATTAGTATTTTTCAAGTTTATTTTTCAGTCTACTTTTGACGTTTGCCTTATATATAATGGACAATTCATTAGATTTATTTACTAATTACAAAAGGAATCGACTACAAGCATGGTCCGATACCAGATTTATTAAGTCTTGGCAAAACATGACAAAGAAACCTTGTTTCAACTTACTTGGTATGAAAATAAATTGCCTTTCTTTTAAAATAGACAACCTTTGTTGATAAAAAAAAGCGAATTTGAGCAAATACTGAAAGTACACTCCCAGTACTATGTCATATTATCATGTACTCACTACTACGCTATAACATAAAATTTCCAGTATATAGTAGTGCAACTACTGCTGGTAAAGGTTGAACGCCTACTTTCAAATATACAGTAGAAATATACCAACTCCATTTTAAATGTCTTAAAATTTGGAAAGGATACTTGACTAAATCGGCGTCATACACACGAGCAATACCAATCGTTAAAGGTTGAATACGATTAAGGTGATAAAACTCTCGCATAGGTGACGTATGGTACACTTTTTTTAACCGCTTTTCCTTTCCAAGTAAACTGACTGATATTATTACTTTACTACGAAACTAAATGAATAAAAAAATAAAACTATGCTACCAGCTTTTACCAGTATATTATGACATTAAAAAAAAGAAACAAAAACTAATTCTTCAACTGTTTCTAAAATGAAGTACAAAGTAAATAAAACCATCAAAATACAGAATACACATGGAAATTTTCAGTCCTGTTAGTTATTAAAAAGGTCTTCTGAATAGTCACTGCACTGTGATCAATACTCTCTCATATATATATGTGCATATATTTGTCTGATGAATTGGAATACAAGAACAGCACCGATTACTATAATGAATAAGTAGGATGGATTTCCGCTTTGTCGATTCCTCAGTCATATCGAGACTTATCTTCACAAAAAGGCAATGTTCTGTACATTAGACATGGAACATTGTCTTTTTGTGAAGTTAAGCGTCGGTATATGACTCATATGAGAGAACAATGTGAATAAACAACTTTATTCTAATTTCTAATTCTAATTGTTTCTAAACAATGTTGTTGAGAAAGCAAAAAGGAAGGAATTTTTAACTAAATATGATAGATTAAATTGCATAAACGCCCTGAAGTTGAACCAAAGCAACAGTGTTAGTCCATTTAAAGTGGTTCTAGGTATACGGAATACGAATTGTAAGTAAAATCCCAGAGGATATCTGAATCTTCGGTTTTAAAACCTCAGCTATTATAAATATATTATGTATGCTAATATTTCTAGAGTATTTTTAGATAGAGCATCGGATTTATATTTTTTGTACGTAATGTATACAGTATACACTGAGCAAGAACATGTTGAATCTATCCATCTTGAACCTGTCAAATATCACACATTGCTCATAACACATACATCATCTAAATACATATACACTTTTGTAGAATGTACCAACCACAGCGAGTTTACAAACTACTTCACTCTCTGGTATATATACACGTATGTGCACTTTTATACAAAATATTATGTGATTATCATAGTTTTTAAGACATGAAGCAGCTCAGAACACACGTGTTCAAGTTGACAAACTACGGAAAACTTGACAAGGAAAAAATTCTAACGTACAATATTTGGCTATAGGAATGCAATGTATATATAATATATATATACTATAAACGTACTGAACCTTCACAAAGGCAAAATAAATCATCAACTCAAAAATAAAAATATATTAGTAAATCTTTAAGAATTATGCCTGCACTTTTCTATATGAAGAGAATATTATAAGCAAACCTTATAAAAAATATTGAAAAATTGTGTATTATTTGTGAATACACAATCAAGTTGTGATACCATCTTCTGTCTAGCCAATCCTCAAATCAGCCATCTTCATCATCAATAATATCCCATATTCGATATCCAATATTCAATAGGAAATTCGCGGAGCCAACATTCAACACAACACATTTCCCGTTTTATTTCACTACCCTACATAGTTACTCAAGTAAAAAACTCGACAAGTTTCATTCATGTTTTACTTGCTATTTACGTTAATTGTCTCTAATATGGAATATGGAACATAAATTTTATTTAATTATTTCTGCTCCGTCTTCCCGTCATGTGCAAAAACAAGGATGACAAAAATACCACAAGAAGAGGAACAAGTGAGACAAGGTATTTATTTACATAAACGGATAAATTAAGTTGGAAGGCCAAAAATTTTTATATCATGGATTATGGTCTATGGTCAACATTCAGCGTTCAGCATTCAAAGACTAGAATCTACCATCTACAATCATTAATAAGATCTCTTGATGATCATAAATAATAAATAGGACTCAAATGTAGTACATTTGTCTAAGGCAGGATCTATGTATATTGTACGTTGTACGTTGTACAAGCTAAACTGTAGTGATGTAAATTTAAATTTTGTATTCTGTGCAAATCCTAACTAGTAAAAAATGGTAAAGCTGTAAAGAGCAAAAACAAAAACAAAAACTTGCTATATTAAAGCATGAATATTATTTTAAATCTTGGAGGAGAGAGCGAAAGAGTGACTGAGGGATTTAATGCCTAAAGCTTTTTTTGCCTTTTTGCCTTTTCCTCATTCTCTTCTTCAAATTTTTCTTTGGATTTTCCAAAGCGTCATTACGCAATTTGCAATACAAAATACAAAGGTGAAGTAACATATATAAAGAAGTGTTTGTTGCACACATTTGAATTTATCTACTGTCTTCTTTTTTGATTGCCCATTTTGTTCGTAAATCTAGTTTTTGCTTTGAAAGCCCAGTCATCAGTCATCAAAGAGCAAAGAGTTTTTTGCACATTCATTTCCATAATAATTTTGCACAATGATCAATGCTCAATGATGCTCATAAATGCAAGGAAATGTGTAACCTCTGTTCACTGTTCAATTCTTTATCCAAAACCATGAAACAGTTAACAAAAACATTTAAAATAAAAATCATGTTTTAAATAGTATGATTTCATTTTGTGGGATTTTACTGAATGCTGAAGACTGTGAATTGAAAACTGAAAACAAAGGGATTGTGTACACTGTACGAACACTCCATTGGTTTGGATGCTTTTTTGAAGCATCTCCTATACCATCCCCATATAGTAATACATTGCAGAATTTCTATGGC
>JAQGBH010004243.1:0-17390 GCA_034698265.1 Sminthurinus aureus | reverse complement strand
GCCACTAGGTGGCGCTAGTAACAAATGTGCACAGCCGGACGGACACGAGGAAAACAATAGTCTGCTTCGCATCCTAAAAACCAGTCAGAGTCAAAGTCAAAGTCAAAGTGGAGCCTAATGATGAAACTGGACTTTATTTATGATGATATTGATATTTTTGATGTTGGATGTTGGACATTGGATTGGAGATTCTTTGGAGATTGAAGTGTTGGATCTCTCTATGGGGAATGGACAATTAATATTAATATTATTAATATTATCATGATATTTTATGCATTCTACAGTAAAGTACAGTACGTGCGCTCTACGTCTTTTCTTTTGGGTAATATTGTTCCTTGTACATTGTACATTGTACATTGTACTGACCACATAATCAACCATCAATACATAATGCACATTACATACCTTCACGTCCCATCCGACCAAGCACCTTGATTCTCGATCAGCCGATTGATGATTAAACCTTAAAAACAGGCTCCGTACTTTGTACTTTGTACACGATCTAACTCAATAATGTTCCTTCTTCTTCTTTGGCTCATGCATGAGGAATGAGGGAAGAGTAAACGTTCTTCTTGTTCATCGGGTGAACGGTTTCTTAATATTTAACATGGATATTAAGATGCCATCTCATATTGGCATTTTTCTTCTGTCGAGTATGGTGGCAATTACTATGAGCTCGGTGCTCAATGTTCAATACTAGGTACTCGATGCTCGTTTTTTTGTGTTTTTTTTGCAAGTACATTGACTATTCTTTGCCGTTTCTCCCTCCTTCTCTCGGTCTTTGCTGTTTGCTGTTTGGTTTGGTATCTGTGGCTAAAATCACTATTATAAATATTTAATAGGAGTATGTGCCATGCATAATAGATGGATAGACAGAGGTGGACAGAAGGTGAAGTGTGCACTGTGTACTTTATGAAAATTGGAATTGAAGAGAGATGGAAGAAAAGGATAAGAAAGTTCAAGTTGAAGTTGGAATTGGAATTGGAATTGGAGGTGAAGATCAAAGTCAAAATTAAAGAGTACATATTAAAAAGAGGCAGAAAGTATGCTCATGTTGATGTGTGTATTCTGCATTCTGAATCATGGAAAAATGTACAATGTACAATGTACAGTGTGCAGTTTCTCCTTATCTTTGTCTGGTTTTTTCTGATCTGGTCAATTTTGGACCTCTATTTACTCTTTTCATTGCACCCTCCTCCGTCTATTCACACAATACACAAGAAACAAGACAAGTCAAACCTTTGTCGTCACTCGTCAGGCGTCAATTTTCACCATGTTTGATACTTGATATTTCAAGTTTGATGACTCCTTCAACTTTTTCAACGTACAATGTACAACGGTCAAGAGTCAAGTGTGAAATACTAAAATTGATACAGGATTCTGCACTCTCTACTCCGTACTCTGTACTCTTTGCACACTGTAGAATGTAGCATGTAGAGAATAGAGAACAAAGATATGAAAGATATTTTGAGCATAGGCTCAATATTCAATATATTTTTTTAGTGTCACTAAGAGTTTTTCATATTTCATATTTCGGCAAACTCCAAACTCCAAACTCCAAGCTCCAAACTCCAAACTTGACTCAACTTTAACCTGGTCTGGCCATTGGATATTGGATAACCGACATTTATCAAACAAAGAGAAAGAGCAAAACGTTGATGGAAAAAGAGATGAGGAGTAAAGAGTGAACAGTGGCAACAAAATCAGCATCCATCCCGTAATTTGACTATTGACTATTGACTATTGACTATTGATTATTGACAGCCCTTTCTCTTCGTCTTGGTCTTGGTGACAATGGACGCATAATACAGCCAAAGTCAAAGTCAAAGTTAACTTCATAGTCATAGTCACATGAATGACGATATGAGTTCAAAATACAAAAACTCCTCCTTTCCCATCTCCTATTTACCTTCCCTAAAAAATAGCCAAACTTTTTTCCTTGCTCAATAAAAGTTGATATTCTGCACGTAGTTTGTAGTTTGTAGTTTGTAGTTTTTACATTTTTTCACCCTTGTGTGAATTGAGAATGAATTGTGGTGCATCGTTTAACTTAAGATGCATACAAAATACAAAATGGTGGCTGGATGAAACTCGAAGACTCGAATACTCGAATACTCGAAGACTTGAAGACTTGAACATGTACGTATTAATATTAGCGATTTAGGATTGAGGGCTAAATTCACAATTTATGCACATATGCAACATGCATAGAGATTTTGATGCAAATAACTAAGATTGGAGTTTTGAGTTTGGAGATTGGTGACTCATCCCATGTTGAATTGTGCTGTATACTATAGTATCTTTTTTTGTTGGCTTTAGTTGGCTGCTGGTTGCTGGTTGCTGGGTGGAAATTGAGGTGTGTAAAAAGAAATTTTATTCACTCCCGAAATTGTTCGGGAATCATAATAATCGCCATCCTCACCACAAACTAGGTAAAATGTACAGTGTAAAATGTACAAACTGTCTACCTATCTACATATTTATTTATGTAAAACCAAAAATCATCCATGTCCTGCCACGTCAAACCGAGTCGAGTTTCGAGTTGAGTCAAGCCAAGGAAACATTTTGTCCTCTCTTTTCTTTTTTATAAAATATCTACGACAAAGACAAAATTTCCGAGTGTGTCATGTCGTGTTTCTCTTTTCACTCTCCTCCATTTTCTGCATTTTCTCACTCGGAGAGACATTTTACTTTTTCAAATGTTGTATGCTGTACAGTGTACATTGTACATTGACTGTGAATGACGCTTGACGTCTTCTCTCCATGATGTTTTCATATTCATATCTTGAACAGTGTACTCTGCACAATATACAATATACGTTGTACGTTGTACATAGTGGAAGGAGTTGAAAATTCAGAATTCAAGATTCAAAAGTAAGTCCTCTTCATCTTTATCTTTTCCCTTGTCGTCATAAAGTGAACTGTGCCCTGTGCACTGTGCACAAGTGAATTTCATCCTCTGCTGTCTCTCTCTTCATCATCCCATCTCCTGCCTTTTTCACTTCATTCTTCTTTTACAAGTATTTTCACTAAAATAAAATATTAAGTGGAGACTCTCACTATCTGCATGAACACTCACATTCTACATTCTACATACACATGTCCTCCAACTTACAACCTACAAGTTGCAAGCAAACACGGGACCAAAGACCAAAGTTTTAATACTTAATTTTATGAGCCTACATTTACAGTTTCCAGATATTTTATACCTTTTACGTGCATCACGCTGGAGATGAGATGAGATGAACCGAGCTGTATTTTGTATTTGCTCAAGACTCTAGACTCAAGATTCAAGACGTTTTGCAGGTAAAAAAACCTTTAGTTTGGTTTGTCACATGGAAAAAGTGGAACGTCAAAGGGACAAGGTACAAGTGTGCAATTTCCATTTATAATAGACTATATAATATATCAATCTCCTATATCAATATCAATATCACTTTTTACTCCTTCCCATTTTCCATCTTATTTCTTACGGAATTCAAGCCAAGTCAAGGGCCTCATCTGCCTTCTTTCGTTAATTTATTTCTTGTAAAAGTTGGAGTCCCGATTCTGAATGGTACAATTTGGAGAAGGAAAAGAAGAAGAAGGAGAAGAAGCGTGCTCATTGAGAATTGAGAATTGAGATGAATGACAAATGTCATGCCCTCTTGTTCAAATTCAAATTTAGAGGTAGACTCATGTTCAAGTGTTCAAGTGTACGGAGTTTAGAGTTTAGAGTTTAGAGTTTAGAGGATAAAGATATTTGCGAGGCAAATCTAAATTCATTATTCCGAGACTCGAGACTTGAGTCTCAGCTAGAGTCTAGAGTCTAGAATTTAGAGTTTAGAGTTTAGAGTACATGTGAAATGTACATGTTCCGGAATATTTATCTGTGTGTGGTACATACAACACGACAAATGCGAAACCAAGGAAAACATTTATTAAATGAACGCTGTTTAAATATTAAAAACAAGGTGCAATTTGGAAAATACACAACACAATACACAATACAAAACAGTAAACAATATACAGTCTCCATCCACCGCATTATTATTTCATAATAAATTATAAATTGCATAGAAAATAAGACAGGACACAAGATACAAGAACGGAACGGGATTACAAAGAAATGTGAATATGAATAGGGAAAAGAAAACAAACAGCTATTTAGCATTTACATTTTACACCGAACTCACATCACAAAAGATAAACATAGAAAACATCCTTCATTTGTACTTTCAAGTGTTTAGATGGTATTTTATTCGCCTGCTTGTAGTTTTTTAACAAAATACAGATAATAATGTAATGTGTAAATAACTAGAGATAGAAACTAGAAAATATCAGAGTACATCACATGTTAAAACCAGCGCCAGAGCCAGAGCGGGTGCCGGTGCAAGGAAAGAAGGAAAGTTGCATCTCTATAAAGTTTCCATTTGATATTTGAAAGAGAAGGAAAGATGTAAATATTTGCTGCGAGATTTTTTATGTGTGGTTTGCTGTGGTTTGCTTTGCTTTGGTTGAATGGGGAGATGTGCAATATAAATACAAAATACAACTGAAATATACTGGTAAATATACAATCCATAGAGCATGGAGCGAAGTTGAAATGCTGAATGCTGATTACGTATGCAAGGAATGAGGAGAGTTGAATAACTACCTATAAATCACGACGAGGATGGCTTGCTGTGCACTGTGCACTTTGTGGCTGACTTGACTTGACTTGGCTTGGCTTTTGCTTGCCTCTTCCCTTTGAACATAGAGAGAGAGAGAGAGAGACATTGTCGTCGCCGTTTCTTTGCCGTTCCTCAATCCTCAATACAAAATGTTATGACTTGATGCCGTCCTAATAAACTGACTGCTGCTTGCTCCAAACTCCAAACTCCTTACTGCTCCATTCTCATTCTTATCCAACCGACAACCAAACAGCCGACCAGTCACTTTGTTCTATAATGGCATAATATGAAAGCTCTTTGAATTAATGCTATTATTATTACTATTATTATTATTATGCTTCTTCCATTCCTTTCCGTGCTCATGTTGGATGAGGCCCGTTGCTGTCTCTGTCTCTATCTTTATCTCTGTCTCAAGACTCAAGACTCAAAATCAAGACGCAAGTCTATTCATAAACTCTGTACAGATATTCGGATTTTATTATCATTCCATGATCATCCTCATCAGCCTCATCATCATCATATGCTTGTAAATCCAAATATCTTTTGTACACATGATAAACTATTAGAATTTATATTATACAAGAGAAGAGAAGATGATGCACTTAAAAAAAACATGCTCAAAACCCCAACATTTGTACTCGTATTCGTAATTCGTGGACCCGAGTTCACTGTACAGTATAGAAAACAGAAAACAGAGAGCGTAGGTATTGGAAAATAATAATGACAAATTGTTTTATATCCCACTTGGATTTTATATCAGATTTTATGACCCACAACTTGAATCTCTAGCACTACAAAACTCTAGAAAATTGAAATACATCATACAGAATGCTTTGTGCTCACGTATGACGTATGACGTAACAGATATTCATATTCATTTCTACTTTATTTTATTTATGCTCGAGCTCCAAGCTCCAAGCTCCGAGCTGGGAATTACTGTACTACATATTGCATATTGCATATAATAATATTATGTACAGTAAAGTTGCAATTTATTTCCATTTAATCCCTCTTCTTATGAGTAATCTGGATTCTGGATTTGAATTTTTTTCAAATTGTCTTCTGTGGTCTGCAGTTACTGTGCAGTTTAATTCCATATAATATATAACGAGAAATGACGTGTTCAGCATCCACTGCATCCACTTGAATACACTTGCATAAAAACTTTTAATAATACAAAATAGAAAATACAAAAGCCGTTTTTTCCATTAATCTGGTCTATAATTTATTTTTATTAGCAAGATTCAACATGTAAATTCAATTCAATTCAAATCTAGTGTCTAGTGTCATTTTTCTCAGCTCCATTTTATAGCGGAATATAATCATAATAATAAATAATAACAATGAATAAAAATAATGATAACAATATCAGTTTTGCAGTACAATAGTCGTCCAAATGAAATACACATGTAGATGTAGATGACACCAGCACTAGCTTATGGCTTATGGCTTACTTGGGAATCCTCAATTCTCAATGCTCGATTCTCAATTCTGAATCCATAGAGAATAGAAAATGGAGAGAGAAAAGAGATAGATGCGGGATTTCCTCTTAATAGCATAAAACTTTTACAAGCTTCAAACTGCAAACTACAAAGTACAAAATACATCATACAAACGCCTTTATTTCTTGTGTCTTGTGTCTTGTGTCTTAAAACCTAAAGCGTTCCTCTGCTCTGTTATACAACTGAGTCAATTCCATCTTCATCTCCAACTCCAACTCAAATCCCTTGTCGAACTCTGATTCTGATTCTGATTTTGATTCTGATTCTGATTCCAATTTCAATTCAATTTTGATTCCGTTTGATTTGATTTCATACCTTGAGACTTGAGACTCGAGACTCAAGTTGAGAGTGATGGAATATCTATAATACCTTTGTCTTGGCCTACGTTTTCTCTGTTGTGTATATGAAATGAGAAGAGATCAAGAAATGAAAAATCAAGAATCAAAACTAGAAGAACAAAAGGAAACAAAGCGTTGGCTGTTGGATGGTGGATGAAGAAGAAGAAGAATGTAGTTTTTAATTCAAGTCCGAGATGTTTCACATGGTACTTATAGATAGATAGATTATGGGTGTAGATTATAGATATAGAAATGCAGAGTGCAGAGTGCAGAGCATATGTCATATGTAGAATTTGGATATTGGATGTTGGATGTGTAGGAAAAAGGAGAAAGAATCCAATCCCATCCAATCTAATCTAATCCAATTTCTTGAACTATTACCCACCTCTGCTCAATCCTCAATCCTCCACAATATTATGTATCATTGTGTACAGTTCTTTGTATTTGTACTTGTTCCTCTGTCATAATTTATTTTATGTGGTCCGATAGACATTTATAATCTATACTCTATACTCTATACTCTATACTCTTTTCTCTTTGCTGCATGGATACACATTTATATGTTGTGCCTAAAGTCACATTTGGAAAATCTGTTTCATAATAAAGACAATAATCTAGGTACAGACTAAAGTGCAGAGTGTAGAGTGTAGAGAGTCAAGTCAAGGGCAGTCTCAAATAATATTGAGCATTGCATGAGCATTGAATAAATCTGTAGAGTGTAGATTGTGGATATTGTACGTACTCTACTTAATATTTAATACCTTGTAGACACTCTGCCTTTTGTATTGTCTCTCTTTTTTCACCTTGATTCTTGATTCTTGATTCCCTTGGCGAGTTTTGGTCCATTTCATTTGTACATCTGCATCAGCATCTTCATCCACATCTTCCAAGTTATAGTCACAGTCATCTTTCACGTGAAGGAATAAATAAATAAATAAATAATAAATATATCCAAATGGAAAATGGAATGTTTTAAAGGGCATGTTCACATTTTTCCCTTTCATTTTCAATGTTTCAATTTGATATTTGGTCATCGGCATCGCCCAATTTTTACACTTTACACTAGGATACTAGGACACTAGGATTCTGCACACAAATAACTTGAATTAAAAAACTCATTCAGATATCAAACTTGATGTATGTATCATGAATTTGTTGTGTGTAGCGTGGAGCGTGTCCAATTTTATTCGAATCTCGAGTCTCGAGTCTCGAGTGTAAACTTTTAGCCCGATGACCAACATCTAATTCTGTATATATATCCTTTATGGCGTATCAAATTAAAGCCCTTGCACCTTGCACTTAATCTATAATCTACAATCTACACACTCGACATTCCACATTAGACATTACACATGCACTTTTACTTTTTTAACGCAGTGTACACTGTTCAAGTTTTATTGGTTATTAGTTATTAGTCGAATCCATTCAATTCCATTGTTTTACTTTTTGTCAGCTCAAAATTCAAAATTCAAATGTAGAGCAAGATGAGGAATGAGGAGTGCACAATTCACCATGTAAAATCCACAAGCTACAAGCAACAAGGTACAAGCTACAAGGTACAAGTCAAAGGAAGAATGCAGAATGAATCGGCAATACAATTATGATTATTACCAATATTTCATGGAATAATCTACACTCTACACTGGTTTCAAGTGCATACCACAAAGAGCAGTGCACAGAGAAGAGAGAAGAGAGAAATGTCAGCAACAGAAAAGAGCAACACTCACACACTAAAAACATGGATAGTGCATAATGAATAATGAATAATACATAATACATAATCGTGATAATATGTGCTAATGGCACTATTTACAATAATTATTATTACTATGTAATGCAAATGCAAAGGCAAAGGTAAAGTGCATGTAAATAGTAAATAGCTCAACAGAGCATGACACGACATGGTAAATTCAAGTATGGATTATGGATTATGCATTACCCTTCCTATACATTATACACACAACACACAACACACACACTATGTTTACAGCACACAGCATACAAAATGGCATTGCACTTGAATCCAATTCAAAATCCCAATCCAATCCAATCCAATCCAATGAAATGACCGAGAATTGAAAATGGAAATGGAAATGATGATTGAATTGCATTTAAAACAGCTACATGCAGTAATCATGGTAATTTTAGTCATTGGACTGAGACGGAGAGAAAAAATAAAAAATAAAAACGACCGTGTGATGAGGAATATGAACAATGCACAAGAAGAAGAAAGAGCGTTGGACTTGACTCGATGCTCGATCCTCGAGATTTGACTTGGGTTTATTAGTTGCATTTTCTTTGTTGCCCTGCTCCGTTGATTTGCTCTCATGCAATTTATTTACAATTCACAGATTGACTACAGACTACAGACTACACACATTATCCTCTCTCTCTCTCTCAGCGTATTAATATTGGTGAGGTAAAAAGGTGCATAATAGATCTCCGCATGGACTCGGTGTAACTACATACAGGAATATACACATGAGCAAGAGCAATCCGTTAATATTTGATATTCCCAGCACTATAAGCTATAAGCTATAGAGTATAGATAGAGTATAGATGTAAGAATGCAAGTAGTTAGTTATACGTATGTTGATGAATACAAAAAGCCAGAGTCAGAGCCAGCACCAGTTAGCTCAGAGATAAGCGATAAAGAAGCACGAGAACATGAAAATGATTAGTCATATATTTTATCAACCGAGTCCTGCTGAGTTTCTTTAAAGGATTTTCTCTCCGTTTACCTTTCTCAAGTTTCCTTTCCTCTGTGTTTGTACGTGTGTGTGTGTTTCTCTGATTCTCTCTCTTCTCTACGCTCTACTCACAGATCTATAATATATAATATATAATATTTATGCTTATTCCTGCTTAATGCCTCCTCGTTCCTCGTTCTATGATTGCCTCCAGATATATCCAACACCCAATATCTTATAAAAACCATGCTGTATTTCCTATTTCATTACATCATATTGGAGAATACAAACTACAAAACAAAAATATTTAACTGCTAAATACTCGCTTCTACACTACACTACACTAAACTCTAGAATCTAGACTCTAGACTCTAGAATCTAGAATCTAGAGTCTAGAGTCTACAGTACAATAGAAGAAGAGCGCCTGTTTTATGCATAATAATTGAGAATCCAGTGTATTTCTAATTTCTATGCATATGGTTACCCAGCATCTTTGTGAAACTATTAACAGGATTTAAAATCCATACTTGTGTCTAGTGTCTAGTGCCTGCTCTTTGCTTTGCTTTGATCATGTTCCTCAGGATGATTATGTATAATATTACGTGAATGGGAATGCAATAAAAAGGTCTAATAGATTTGAAATGAGTGAGTGCTCATGTGGAGTCTAAATAATACAAGATACAAAATACAATAAGTAGAATATATTAATGTGTCTAATGTCTAATGTGCATCTGAATCCGAATTGGAATTGTGCATGGAGCAAAGTCATTCGTGGTTCGTTTCAAAAAATAAAGTCGTCGTCATATTTCCAACTCCTGCAGTTTTCTCTTATCTCTTCTCTCTTCTCGGTACTGGATACTAAATACAGTGCGTAGAATGTAGAAACCACAAAACTTGGGGGAAAAGGAAAGCATGAGAGAAGGAAAAAAGTACCTGTCCATGGACTGGGCTGCTTCTGTATTCTGTTTTCTGTATTCTGTACAACTGTACAAAATAAATGTTTGTTACTAATTTTTCATTTCTTATTACTTGATTCATGGACAAATTGTTTAAATATTTGTCGATTCTTGATTCTTGATATTTGGCATGATTTTTGATAGCGCTGGTCACATTGAACAATATGAACCTTTTTTAGTTATCCCAACGATTTTCCGATTCTTTCTAGACTCTAGAGTTGAGCGAACATCAATAACCAATCATCAATATGCGGATCAAACTAAGGAGTACGGATTATAATGTGATAGATGTCAACGCAAAACAGGCGAATTCTTCTCATTTTAATGATGAGCGTAACAATTAAAAGAGGGGGAAAAGCAAGAACTACTCTTTAAAATAATGTGTAAACGCTGAATGGAAAGAGTCAAGAGGCAAAAAATTGGATAGACTCTAGACTCTAGACTCTAGACTTTAGACTTTAGACTTTAGACGATGGACAATGGAGGATGTGTGACTCGGCAAAAAGTGTGAGAGCTACATAAAAAATGTTAATCCCGTTTTACACAGGGGATTATTATTATGTACTGGACACTGGACATTGGAATAATAATTGAAGAAATGGATTAAAAATCTAGTATCTAGAATCTAGAATCCAGAATCTAGGGCACAACACAGTGCACATTTGGTACATATTAAAATTCACACCTCACGATCATCAAGTTGCTCGGAGAAGGATCAATTTTGAATTTTCTACTTTTATCTGTCGGGATTTTCTCCTTAACTTATTATGAATAAAGTAAAGATTATCAACTGGCAACTGCTCTACATTCTACATTCTACAATTGGAAATTCCTAAGTCAGCTAATTAATGGGAAAAGCCTTAGATCTTTCACATGTGTTTGTGTCGTATTGTGTATGCTACATGATTCATGATCCAGGATGACTACGAATTACAAATGGCAAATTATAAATGCGTACATTAAGAAACATGAACAAAATGTATAATAATACACAAAATTTAAAGAGTGCGGGCTACTCGGAATGTATAATGTGTAATTAAGTATTAAAAAAAGCTGGCTGTAGTAAAAAGTAAAAAGGTGAATCATTATTTATTATCAAAGAACACTAAACACTGAACACTGGACAGAAAAGAAAATACGGCACAAAGAGGAATACAAAGTTATTACCTACTTCTTGCTACATTTTGAGCGGAATATTTTTAATTTGTCCCTTCCGCGAATTCCCATTTCCCACTCAAGTACACACTTTCAAAGTAGCCGTAAAAATAAATTATGAATTATGAGCAATGAGCAGCCTGTGAATTGTGAATTGTGCATTGTGAATTTTGGATAGTGAATTTTGAATAGCCGGAAATCTGAAATATCCGACGTATTGAAATTTCCTTGATAACCCTTTTTTCATTACTACACCATTTAAATTATTCTCAGTTTTCAAAGGATCATCTTTTCTATTCATATTTTTTTATTCATTTCCTTTCAACAAAATTATTGCATGATTATTTATCACATGTATTTTAACTTTTAGCAAATTTATCTAATAAAGACACTTGCAAGTTTTTTGTCTCTCTTTTCTTTTACCTATTTCAGTTTTCAGTACGGTTGACAGTGCTTTTTTACGCACTTTGTACATTGTACAATAATTCAAGTTTGCAAATGCTTTCGAGTCTTGAGTCTTGAGTATTTATTATTTATTATTTATGCATTATACATGTGTTTGCGGGTGAGATGAAGAATAAAGCCTGCCTAATGATTCTTCCTCAC
Organism: Sminthurinus aureus; assembly: GCA_034698265.1. NCBI lineage: Eukaryota > Metazoa > Arthropoda > Collembola > Symphypleona > Katiannidae > Sminthurinus > Sminthurinus aureus. Next base: position 5,491 of record JAQGBH010004243.1, on the reverse strand, counting down.
TCTTTGACAGTATAATAACAATAATAACAACAACGACTGTGATGATGATGAGCAGCTCTGTAATCGACATGATAAAATTTATGCATTTTTCCTCTACAATCTACATTCAACATGATGTACAAAGACCAAAGAGTCCTCCACTATATAATATCACAATTTCCTTGAGAATTGAGAAGCTGAGAAATACACACACATTTAAGAAAACCAGAAACCAGAGAGAACAGAGAGCTGTGAAAGTTATAAGGCTTCAAAATTTCATATCCAAATCCTCATCATTAACAAAACACCAAAACACCAAAACATGTAACAAACGCGAAATACAAACAAGGAAATTCACCACACTTTCTCAAAGCTCGTCATCTTAACTCGACACTCATCTCGTCTCATTTCGTCATCCTTCGTCACTGCCGGTTGTCAACTTTTATGTACAATTTTGTCCTCGTCTATCGTATCTTGAGTCCACATCAAATTCACCACAACACACAACATACAACATACAGACTCTTCTCCTTCTCTCCATGATAGTCATAATAATGTGATGAATATTACGCTTGTTCCTTGTTTACATCTTCTCCTTCTCAATTCTTTAATGCTCAATGCTCAAGCCAAACCAAGAAAATTCAAGCCAAAATGAGGATATTTAATGATGAATATCACGTTCACTTTCTTTCTTTACACTAGATACTAGATACTAGACACAAGACACAAGACATTAAATATTAAACGCTAGTCGTAAGCTCAAATTATAAATTATAATCTATGTAATCATCCTGGCTTATTACATCTTGGACATCCACGTGCTATTTCATTGGCACTGGCACTGTGTCTCAGATTTTAAGGAGTGATTGTGAATTGTGATCCATAATCCATAATGAGCAAAAGGTTGGATCAGATATTGAGAATTGAGAATTGAGGAAAAACACACATAAATCAACCATCAGAAATCAGAACCCACAGATTTCCTTCCTACACAACAAAAACTGAAATACATTGTGATTAGGGATTGGAATTGGGAAAATCGAGCGACTCTCGCAGCCAGTTTTTTTCATCATGAAAAGTCATGGTGTTTGTATTTGTATATGTGTTTCTGTTTGTGTTATATCTTCAAATGAAATGAGCAAAAACCATGTGTAGAAACTCAGCTAATGCGAGTTTGGAACTTGGTGTACGAGAGACGGATTCCGATTGAAGCTCAAAATTAAATGGAAATAGAAGCTCTTTGAGTTTATGAGCAGAAACAGGAATATGCATAAGAATATGAATTTGAATATGAATATGAATTTGAATTTGAGCATGCAACACTGAAGAACTTAAGAACTGAAGAAACTGAAGATTGAAGAACATTGTAAATTGGGTTCATGTGAATCCACAGTTGAAAAGACAAACGCACTTACACACATACTCACTGTTCAGAAGTCGTAAGTAAAGTATTTTAAGTAATGAGAGAGAGGAGAGAGAAAAGGCAAAGGAACAAGAAGAAGAAGAAGAGGTAGTCATTTAAAAGTTAAGTAGATGCTCCTCCATTCTCTAGTCTCTCACAGTCACAGTGTATTTTTATTGCCATTATTACTTTTACTTATTCCTATATCCCCGTCTTTCAATTTTGAATGATGGTGTTTGGTGTTGTACGGTTTACGGTCGCCTGAACTTGAATGCTCAATGCTCAATGCTCAATACGGAATGTCCTAATATATCCACTAATAATCCTCCACTTTGAATAAAATTATCATCACCCGCCTCATAATAACATGACAATCATCATGAGCTTTAAAGCTCACATAAAAAATTCTACTACTCTCCTTCACAGTCCACAGTCCACAGTCTGAACTCTAAAGTCTACAGGTATTCTCAACTCTCAACTCTCTACTCTCTACGCTTTTCATTTGCTTCCTAAAGAGTCCGAGTCCGAGTGTAATACTGTAATAATGTAATAGGTAATAGGGCAACGAGCCTTCTGTTTTCTGTCTTGTGTTTTCTATTCAACCACAAAAAACAAAACTACATGTCCACAATCCACACACTCTCATCTTGTATTCAAATCCATTCAAGTCCACCTCATATAAATAAATATGTCCGTAGTTTGTACATTGTACATGTATACAAAGTACGAAGTAGATGGATTCATTTGAATACAAAATACAAACAAAAAATACTCTTTGAAGCTCTTTGAAAATGAAGACTTACTCGTTACTCGTTACTCGTTACTTTTTAGTCGCAGCTCAACGCTCAACTCTCCATCAATTCATTATTTATACTTTATACCGTAAAATGTATAATTAACCGCCTGTTTTTCTTTTTTCTTTTTAAATGATAGACTCCCTCCGGACAAATGTGATTCATGGACCAAGGACGAAGGACGAAACACGAACTCTGAATCAAAATCGAGAGATCAAAATTTCTCGCTATTTACTTTTTTTTTTACTAATGAATCTTTCCAAACCTTCAAAAAGTCTCGTTAAATTGTTTGCTGTATTTTTGAACATTTTCACAATGTTATCTAGCATCCTCAATTCTCAAGAAATCCGGAAGAGGAAATTCAAAAAATGAACCGTTTTTCTTGGGCACTATTTGAAATTTGAAATTTTAATGTTCACTCCGGCTCTGTCGTTAATACTCAATAATTGAGCAGTAATTTCCTTGTAACCTAATAATTATTAATACAAAGTACAAAAGACAATTGTAACAAGATTGTATTTTATCTCTTATGTAGGAATTTACGAGTTTTTGAGAAATATTTGCTGACATGTTCAATGCTCAATGCTCGTTGTATCCAAGTAAATACCGGTGATGAGAATTTGAGTATCAACCGCAACAACAATAATAATAATCATAATCGTAATAGGAACAATAAAAATAATAATAAAGGAGTTTCTACCGCTACAGCACATACGCACATTATATATATTTTATACTTATACAGCATTGGATTTCCGCTCCGAGTACATTGTCCATTGTACATTGTACAAATCATAAATAAGCCATGAACTTGACTTGACTAGAAACTAGAAGGATGAATGTTTTATCTATTTACATGAACAGAACTGTGCGTATTGAGTATTGAGCATTGCGTACAAGTAAGAGTACGGTGCATAATGCATGCACATTATTTATACATTATACATTGTACATAATGAATTATTGGGTAATGTATACATACAGGTATTAAAGGATAACCATGCCGCTCTGTCTACTATCTACTGTCTACTGTCTATTGTCTACTGCCTATTGTCTACACTAATAATTTGAGAGTTTTACCGATTGCTTCTGGACAAAATTGTAAACATGCTCAATGCTCAATGTTCAACGTTCACTCTACATTTTTCGAACCTGTTCACTCTTCTCTGTTCTCAGTTTTTATTTCTTATTCCTCAAGACGCTTTCATTCTTTTACATGGAAATGTAGAGTAAATATTCAGCGATGTAGAATGTAGGATGTAGGATGTTTAATATTGAGTATTTAGTATGTATAACATCCTACACAAAAACTATTATGTCAGAAGTCAGAAGAGAGAAACATAAATACAGATACAAGAGCAAGTACAAGAAAAACAGCAAGTAGAAGAACAATGTACTACATGAATGGATATTACTTTGAAATATTTACATTTGCTTAGAGTAGTTCAATTTTGTAAGAGCATGGGAACATGAAGCATTGAGCATTGGGAATGGAGAATCAAGAAAGCCACATTAATATTAATACTCATCATATTCATTATTACCAATGGCAATGGCAATCGCAATGTTTTGTTACATTTTCCACGGTATACACACACAAGGAACAGGGAACCAAAAACCAAACTACACATGTATTTTCATCAGAGTTGAGACAAAACCGCAAATGTGCCTCTGTCCAACTGTATCAAATTTAATTAGATTTTATAGATACACGGTATAAAATATGCATTAGTTTTGACGTCTATCTCTATAGTCTACAGTCATTTCCACGGCAGACTTTACTTTACTACATAAAATACATGAGTTATTATTGATACACCAGAATCCAGAATTATGTGTCTACATTACTTTTCTACTTGTTCACTTGTTCCATTCAGCACAATTCCAATGATTAGGCATTTGGCATTTCTTTGCTGATAACATTTTCTCCCTTTGTATAAGCCAGAGAGCAGAGAGCAATGTTTCAAGTGGATTATGAATTATGATAGAGAGTTATTACATGAATTTCTGGATTTCATCCGAAAAACCACTGTAAAGTCAAAAGCCAAAAGTCAAATGAACCAGTTTTTTTCTCAAGTCCTGTTCTTTGTGTTTTGAGTCTAATTTACTTGAGAACTGTCATTTTAATTTCAGAATTGAGGTTTGACTACGGATCAAAAATATAAAGTCAAAATTCAAAACTCAAAAACTCTAAAACTTAACCTCAAAACCCCAAACCCAGCCAAGCCAAACCAAACCAAAGGTTTTGCAAAGGTTTTCACCCTTTGTCTTTTGACTTTTTACAAATTAGTTTGATTCAATTTCAATACCAATTTTAATTCTAATTCCATTACACAAACAAAGACAAAGACGGGAAGAAGAAATGGAAAAAGAAGACGGTGGACGGTGGACGGTCGATTACATGAGTTAGTTACACTAGCGGTTGTAGATTGTAGATTGTAGACTGTTGGTTGTGGATTGTGGATGAAAGGAATTGAAATGGGAATTGGGAATTGAGCATTTAGGGAATAACAAAAGGATGGTGAAAAGAGAGAGGAAGAGCGGACAAAGAACACGGGAAGAATGCAAGTTAAAACTCAAAACTCGTGTACTTTTTACATTTTACATTTTACACGCACCAGGATCGATCAGGGGAGAGACGATAAAATGAAATGAAATAAAATAAATAACAGTGGAGAACTTTCTTTAACATCCAGTTCAGTCCATGGCAACTCGATGAGTCGATGAGCACCACCGAGTTCAACATTCAACATACACACAAACAAAAGCGCACCATGTATTTTATTTCAAATATTTTATATGATGCAATTTATTATCCATTTTTAAACAGTAAAGAGGGGAAACGCCAAAGTCAAAAGTCAAGGTGATTTACCATTTTTATCCAGTTGACCCCGTCTCCACTTTCTCGTCTCTTGTACGTCTGCTCTATGCTCTTTGTTCTATGCTGTGTATTGGTCAAATGTACAGGATTTTAATATGCAAAGTGCATTGCTGAATGAAGGATCAAGCAACTGTTTCTTTCTAGAGACTCGAGACTCGAGACTGAAACATCAACAAGAGGATGCAAAAGTCAGGACGACGGAAAGGAAAATAGTGTCAATCGTCTTTCAGTTTGACTGTGACTTTTGAATTTTGAATATTCCAAGTTGATCCATCGTAAGAAGCTGTGTAAAGAAAACAAGAGAAAATGTTTCTATCTCTACCTTTGGATAAATCTTGTAGATTGTAGTTTATAGTAAATGGTAAATGGGTTTAAAATGGAGAGGGAATAAAATAAATAGACCAGTGGAGTGTGGATTTTTAGTAAATCCACCGC
>JAQGBH010004242.1:0-17392 GCA_034698265.1 Sminthurinus aureus | reverse complement strand
TAGTAGCCATTTCTCTTAGCCAGAGTAATAGCCATTTCTCTTAGCCAGAGTAGTAGCCATTTCTCTTAGCCAGAGTACTAGTCTTTTCTCTTAGCCAGAGTAATAGCCGTCTCTCTTAGCCAGGGTAGTAGACATTTCTCTTAGCCAGAGTATTAGCCGTTTCTCTTAGCCCGAGTAATAGCCATTTCTCGTAGCCAGAGTAATAGCCATTTTTCTTAGCCAGAACGATGCTATTTTCTCTTAGCCAGAGTATTAGCCATTTCTCTTAGCCAGAGTATTAGCCATTTCTCTTAGCCAGAGTGTTAGCCATTTCTCTTAGCCAGATTAACACACGGGTTTTATTAGAGGTTAGATAATCTCTCGTTTCTTCTAGCTCGCTCCCTCTTTAGGTACTCCTGTACACATGTTTATTTTGTGAATAATGGTAAGCGTAGGATTAAACTATCGTTGCCATTTCTAAATACGAGTGACAAAATACCAAAATAATGATCTACAACTTTGGTTATAGAATTTCGTAAAATTTACCACTTGAGCCTAAAATCTCGACAGTAATTGAAGATGTGAGTAGAAAAACTAAATCTATGACAACTCATTTTGTTCTGATTCAATTTTCAACTCATTTAGCTGTACTAATGATTTTCAAACTTGAACATCTTATGCATAAAACGTGGTACAAACACGGCAGGAATGTTTGAAACCTTTCGAACAAAACTTTACCAAACTGAGAAAACTGGTGTTTTTGTAGCTTCAAAAAAGTGCTGAATTTTTAAAAGCTTGTTAAACTGTGCGGGACTAGTAGAAACTTTTGCAAAAGTTGTGAATTTTGAAATTTTCGTGAATACGGTGCGGGATTGGCTAAAAATGTAGTGCGATTGGTACGAACTTGGAAGAAAGTGACGGGATTGGTTGAAAAATTAGTGGGATTGTTTGGTAAATGAAGGGGATTGGTTGGGATTGCTGGGGATTGCGGGGAATTTGCTGTGATTGCGGGATTGGGTTTTAGTCTTGCCCAACTTGTTTGAAAAATGCTTTTTAATGAAAAGGCGACAGCGCGCCGCCAGAAGAACAAGGACTTCCAAAACCCGAAATTGTGACGTCAATCAGCACATATCCGTCGGTGGTGACGATTGAAACGGGTGACATTTGTCAGGCTAAATACTGCACTGGACTCATCTATAATGAAAACTGGATCATCGTCCAGCAGACGGGCTGTTTCTTCATGTACCAACCAAAACACAGTGATGCATACGTGATTGTCGCGGGTCAGAGGAAGTTGAATGTGGAAGAGGGAACTGAGCAGAGACGAAGTGTTGCTGAATACATCGCAAATCCTGGACTCAAGTTGGATATTTTTTGTTTTGTCTCCTAGAAATTTTTATTGTGTAAACAAATGAAAAATACCTTCTGGAACTAAAAATTCCAGTGTCCAATATTTTTGTTCCAACATTTTAGTGTAAGGCAAAATCATCATTACAAAGACAACATTGGCCTCGTCCGAGTTTCTACTCCATTCGAATTCAATGAGAACGTGAAACCGATTGATTTGGCAGCGATCGAGGCCATCGCACCATCTATTCCGACGTCAAGCCTCAAACTTGTTGGATATCTTAAGGCCCAGCCAAAGAAACAGGAAGAAGAAATGTTGGAAACGCTCATCGAATCTCCGTTGGATTTTGTTCCTTTTGCTGAATGTTACAATGCAGAAATGACGCAAGATGAAGTCGTAAATGACACATTATTCTGTGCTGGCAAATGCATTGTTCAAGGGGACAAGAAGAATCAGCCACTACGCAACATTTTATACGCCCAACTGAATTCAGAGTCTCCACTCGTTCCCGTCGGAATCGGACCAATAAAGCACAAACCAACCCCACTACACGGCATATTTATGAATCTCGCTTCCTACTTTCCATGGATCAAGGAGACAATAGAAAAAGGTCAGGGTCAAGGTCAGGATGAAGGTCAAACAACTGAAGCTCCGGAAGCCGACTCTCGAATTCATCGAGGGGAAGACGCCTCTCCATACAAGTACAAATCCATGGTAAATATCGAGTTCTACCGCACGTACTCGTGTACGGAACATATTTGTGGTGGAAGTATTTTGAGTGCGAATTGGCTACTTACTGCGCCGCATTGTGTAGACGACTGGGAAACAACACATAGAAGTTCAGGCCCACCGTTTTTACAAGAGTAGCATATTACATTGATTGGGTAATGAAAAATGCGGAAATGTAGATAGCAACTAAACACTTCGTACCGGCAGGAACCTTTCGTTCGAATCACTCCAACTTGTTTAAATCCTATATCGAAATTCGCCAAACCGTAAACCGTTTCCAAATTTGGTGTAATATTTTCATTACACATTAAAATTTTTTTGATAAGCTCGCTCAAGCATATCTTCCTTTCCGGCAGGTATTCTTATTGCTTTTGCCGTGATCATGGTTACGGTTGTCGTGGCAATGTGACGAAGAGAGTGACAACGTTCCTCAAGGGAAAGTCAATAAAATTCGCATCTTTTTTCTCTCCAGCTGGTAAAAGTTGGAGACTTTTATCCCAATATCATGCATTCCCTTGATTTCATGTGGCTACTCTTCGGTTTGGGACTATTAACAAAAGAATTTATTATTTCAAGCGCCTATCGAGTCCACTCGACTTGACTCCACGATACTGATATCGAGTTTTATGTCGACTCGATGCGATACCAAGGAGTCGAGTTAAATGTTAAATGGATTAGGAGTTACGAGTACTGATGGTATTTTGTAAAATGCATTTCATGCTCCATATAATGTATAATGTACTGCAGTTTTACAGTTTCTTGTGTGTAGATATACTTTGACAAAAATTATTAGACAAATTGAATGCGAGTTACAGTCTCTTAGTTTCGAATTCACAAAACCGTAAAAGGACCTAAATATAGAACACAAAAATCAATTGTAACAAATGTCGTCTGTGTGTGTGGAGATTTGAGAACTCTCGGCACACTTATTTACACACTGCCAATTTGTATTAAAATCAGAAATCTACAATGTTTAATCTATTTATATAGAGAATTTAATATTGAAGGGATTTCACATTGTAGCGTGTAAAATGCAGAAAATAGAAAAAATATAAAAACGTTTTTTAAGACAATTTATACTCAACGAGTCAAGAGCACAGACAGTCATCCTTTTGGAGCGGAAGCGGTGGATTCAATTTCAAATCTCAATTTTACGATATTTTCCATCTTCCATCTCGGCGATTTACATTACGTTCTGTCACGAGTTTCTTCTATCTGACTTCCTAGTCAATTAAATATTGTTATTGAAACCGCTGGCTGGTTTGAAAGAATAGGATTAAAAGTTTGTTGTTCGGTCTTTTGTTTTCGTTGGAGAGACTTTAATTTCAACGTCCTCGACATTCGTGAGAATTTAGAATTGAGAATGTCGCAAGGACAAAATCACACTACATCAGACACACGTAATGAAATTGAAGGAGGACCCGCAAGTAAGAAAATGAACAGAGATGAATCATCACCAGATCCAGATTCTGGTCCAGGGTCAAATGTCGAAGAAGTCTCAATAAACAATTTGCCTCCAGAGGTAAAAAATACATTTAAAACACATGCATTTTTTTGTCTTTATTTTTATCTCGAGTCTCGATAGTCAAATTAAACGCGGAGAGGAAAAGGGAAAAGTTGTAATTCAATTGTGTCTTTATATTTGCATTTATGTAAATGAACTGTAAAAGGCTATCAAATTAATTACAGCTGTTGATGCTGGTTACAATAATAATATTTATTTCAATTTTCAATCTATTTTTAGATGCTCATGGAAATTCTAAAATGTATGGAGACTCCAAGACTTTTTGAGCTTCGTCTCGTCAATAAGCATTGGGATGAAATGTCAAGTGGGACTTTATGTCACATTTTACAGAATTTATCTCATATTTTTCAAACGCTTCATCAAAATTCAGTCAAAATTCAAATCGAAGAATCAAAAGCCTCGAATTTAAATTCCCTCCAGTTGAAACTGCAAAAATGCTTGAACTTGCTACAGGAAAATTGGCAGATTTGCTTCTAAACAAAATTCCATGTCTGGAAAAGTTATCATTGAATTTAAAATATCACTTTCCATATGAGAATCCATCAAAGGTCAAATTTTTTCCCTGCTCCCCTAACCAAAACCAAACAAATATAGAAATAAATCCACACCGAGTTCCACTTGAAATTGAACCTGAATTTAAACTTCCTAATTTAAAAGTGATTCGTATTAAAACACACCGTGTTTCAATGTATTCGAGAATTATCCAGGATCTTTTAAATGCTGCCGTCAATTTGAAAAAAATCTATTTGTATACAAGAATTAAACGTTGGTCTACTACTTTTTATCCCATTGCCCTGGCAAATTTTGAGTTTCTCCAATCTCTCGGAAAATTCTCCTTGCTCAAAAACCTAGAGTTTGGAATAAATATCCCATGTATTTCAAGTGTCAGAGCACGTCCAGATTTGACTCGTGCCTTGTTCAATTTAGAGCTGGAAGACTTGTATCTGGGCACCATTCCAGCAAATCAAGAAGTGGATGAAGCTGATGAGGCACATATTATAAACTTCATTTCCAGTCTCTTTGAATCCAGCAAAGATGTCCTGAAAAAACTGACAATGGGACCCCTCGGACGTTTTACTGCTCTTCAATTCCCCAAATTCAAAAACCTGACTGAATTAAAGTTAGAAGAAAGTACTTTTTCAAATCGGAATTTTTTTCCTCCTGGAGTGGTTGGATCTCTGGATACTTTTCCAGCTCTTCGTGATATGGGTATATGCTTTTGAATTTTGAATTGTCTCGAGAGCCTCGAGTCGAGTCTCGAGAGAATTTAGATTTGAGAATTGAAAATTGAAAAATATTATCGTATTTCTGTGAGAATCATGTGAAAATTGACAATTTTTTTTTTTGTTTTTAATTATATAAATTTTAGATTTCCCTGACGGTTGGTATTATTCCCCTGCTTTTGTATCCGACTCCATTTTTGTTCTGCCGTATGTCCAAAATCTCATTGTGGACGACCCGGGAGTATTAGCAACTTGTATTCCTACCCTGGGTTTAATGTTCCCTAATGCCAAACATTTGCGTATCCACAGAGACGACGGCGAAGAACCAACACCAATAGACTTTTTACGCATTGCTCCACAAATTTGGACTCACATGCAGCAACTCGAGTCTTTGGAAATTAGTCTTAAAATTAATATCTCAAAAGTGCATCCATTTCCAGATCCAGAAGTAACTAGCCCTGCTTATTTTGACTCTTGTTTTACTGGATTTTCTGTGGAAAAGTGTCAACGTCTTTATAAAATGCGAGAGAACAAGAAAAGACGAGAAAAACTAGGCACCTGGACCCCAGAGTTAGAATTATTACTGTCCACAACAGAATCCCAGTTGACGGCAGAAAGAGAACTTCCGTCCCTTTTGGACATGAAATGTAAGTATATAAATTAGAAATTGTAAATCATAAACACGTTAAAATTATTCCTCCCCCAAAATAAATATTTTACATTTTCATTTTACATTAGCAATTGACAATGATGCTCTGATTATTGAGTATAAATGAAGTATTTGACGGTTTTTTGTTCTTGTAGCTTTGAAGAAATTGACTCTACATCCTTATGAACAACGGTTTTATGACCATCAAAAAATCACCAGGGAACGGTTCTTCACGAAAAAATTGACGTGGATTGCTCATGAATACGCCTTCAAGCTAATGCCGCATCTCAAACTCAATAGTTCTTATTGACTTACTCTTTAAAATTGAAAAACATCCAGCTTTTCTTTTTCCTGTATGGATTCAACAGTACAAATTGTCCATATTTTTTATATACTAATTTATGATACACAAATAATATTTAACATTTTTTTATGTGTGTTTACTTATTTTACCTATTTTATTGTGCATAAAATGAATTTTTATGCATATTATCTACTTGTGAATATACCTCGTGTGATTTTCACATCCCATTTTTACTTTAATATTGATATTTGATATTTCAACACTTTATAATGTGAATAATTGTAATAATAATTTCTAGTGATGGAAAAATCATGTAGTGACATTATTTCTTTGTATGTGTATTAAAATTCAAAATGGTTTTTTTTACTTACAACTTACAACAATAGTGGAATTTAAATACTTTATTTTGGTTGGTATGCTATTAATTTTGATTGAAATAGTGAAATGAGCACAATATTTATTATTTTTACAAGATATTCCTAGATCCTATAGATTTGACGCGTAAATTATAACAAGTGGGAAAATACATGAAAAAATGAATACTTTTAAATTTTATAAAAACTTGAAAACATTTTATTTTTCCTTCTTCTTTTTATCCGGTTTACTCTCCTTCATTGGCGGGTCTACAAAAGATCATTCATAATTATTATATATTATGGTTTGTTTTGTATAATAAAATACAATACACTAGTTTCATAAAAATTTGTATTTTGGATTATCACTTTTTTGTACGAAAGCACACGCCAACAGGAACTGCTCCTCGTCCAAGCCAAGTCTCGGTCCTTTTTTAGAAGGTTTTGATGTGGATGTTGCTGTGGGTGTTGTGTTAGCGGTGAGCGGAAATTGTACTTGAGCATTGGCTTTTCCACTCGCTCCATTTGAACTTCCGAATTTTGTGAGGAGCATGTCAATGTACTCTTTTTCAAACTTGACTTTGGTTTTCACATTTGAACTTTGAATTGGATTGGGATTTATCGGGTTTACCTTAGTATGCATGAACATCAATAAAAATATACTTATTATAAAATGTTATTTGTCTAGACGCAGTGTACGTCCTTCCTTTCCGTATCGAGATACGGAAAGGAAGGACGTACACTGCGTCTATTATTTGTCCTTTTTTATAACAGTAACTAACATACATATTTTTCCAGTTTTCATCATATTATTATAAATTTTAAACTTGTATAGCGACTACAGTATTTTATTTATGATTTTAAAATGTCACTAGTCATTAACTAACGAAGGAAAGGGAGAAAAGAGTAGACAGTGCATGTCACGTGCATCATTTATTGGATTTACCTTTCCTTTAAATATTCTCTTAAGTGCCTCCTTCATCTCGCCCGCGTCGATGAAGCCCGAGTTGTCTTTATCAAAGGATTGGAAAATGGTTCGCCAACTCACATGTAAATTGACCAACTTGGCAAAGCCCTGGATATCAATAGAACCTTGAGTTGAGTCGTCAAATAAACCAATGAGGAGTTGACATCCTTCGATTCTAAAAAAATAGAAATTATACGACTCATTCATTTTTCAGTTCTCGTTTGTCATTTGTTATTCAAGTTTGGATTTTTGTTTATATACAATATAGTTATAGTTGCACATTGAAAGAATATTAGAAATAGAAAGAAAAATGTACACAGTAGACACTACAGACATATAATATTAGGATGCATAAAATACTTACGAAACATTTTCACCTGTCCGAGCCATCGCTTGTTGCAACTCGGTAGCGGAGATCCGACCTGATCTGTCCGAGTCGACAGAATCAAAAATCAACTGGAAATCGGGATTGACAGCATCGGCCATGGTTTACAGCTTACGGTTTACAGTTCAAAGTTTATAGAAGATTTGCAATTCAAAATCACAATTTCAATTTTCACTAAAAATTCCCAACTCACAATTTACTTTTCGTTGGTAGACGATAGACGATACACGAGCAAACAACAAACAAAAACTTACACAAGCCGAATGAATATTGAAATGAAAGGTGTTTGCTCAATACTCAACAGTCAATACTCAATAGTTTGGAGTCGAAGATAGATACTAGATATGGTAAATATTTCAAGTTTGACAAGTGTGTGAATTGTGAGCGGTGAATGATAAAAACGGCATAGGTAATATATATTGCTAGATGCTACATATAATAATATTATATCTATATATTATACAGTTCATGATTCATTCATTTATGAAGAAACAAGAGGCAAGAGAATATTTATTGCACACATGCATAACTATTAACTATATTGCATATATGCTAGATATTACACATTGCACATTCTATTTTTCACACTCAAAACTCCAAACTCAAAATTCAAAACCATCAGGATTTACCTTTTAGTATGTTTAAAGCTTGAAGCTAAAAAAGAGATTTGAATGAGCAGGAATTCTAAACTTTAAATGTACATATTATACATTATACATATATACACATAGATATCTGTATCCTTATCATTAGAATTTTTATTATCTGATACCTGCCACATACAACTTACGTTTCACTTTACATTTTTCCCCAATCTCCGTCCCATGCATAAATATGTACATATGCATGAACTAGGTACTAAAAATGGTCCGCCGTCTACTAGAGTTTCCAGCTACAAAATATTTTATATATAATATACTTCCGATCTATAATCTATTCTCTCTATGTATTTTTGTGTAGACTCAGCACTCGAAATCGTTCAGATATGCACTAACATGCACATAATACTTACTGTCCTATTGAGCACCACGAATAGTGCCATCAACAACTTTTTTTAGTATAATATATCGCATGTCGTACCATATAGACCATAGCTTACATAATTTTTTGGTATATAGATTATTGTACACAGTACAGAGAGCATACAATTTAAAATGGGTTGGCCTCTAAAAACTAAACTTAAAAATCTACTCATTACTTGTGTTTTATGTTTTGTGTTGGTACACAATACACACAATTTACAAACATTTTGTCAAGCCCCTGATGACTGATGAGCAGTGTAAAAAGTAAAGGTACAGATACAAATACAGAGTATCTACAATGTACAGAGGAAATGACGACATTTCCAGTTTCCAGCTCAATCACTATCGTTTACATTTTAATTACTAATATTTTACAATCATCCATAAAATGATTAAATGTTGCATGTAGATATATGAAATGTGCAGTTGATTTTGGAATAATATTGTGGTGCTGATGATTATTATTATTGTGACACGTTACATGCAAAATGTGTATTCATTGCATTGACAAATGTTAATGTCTAATTGCCAATTGACAAAAAATCTGGATTCTGGGTTGCTTCAGTGTATCATCCAGACTCCAGACATGACAAAATACACCAGCCACATTAATTCAAATCTTCTTTGTTTGTCTCATAAATCATACACCTAGCAGTTTTAACTTTAAACCCCATTTCCCAACATACACTTATGTATTGTGTACCTGCAATGGAAATGGAAATACTTTTTGAATAGAACTTTCACCCCCCGAGTTTCCCTTTCTACTTTTCGCTTGACAATATGTAGATACTTTCTCCACGAATACTCATGAAAAATTGAAAGTGAAGGATTGAAAATGTTGTGCATATTATATTATAGCTTTGTAATTTTATATTCCGCTAGACATTTTGCAGAATCTGTAAGCTATAAGCAGTAAAACATATTTTTATTGTAGTTTATAATTATTTCAGTATGCAATCACTGACTTTCTCTTTTTTCAGTGACTTTCACTTTTTCGACTAGGTCATAGAAATTTTAGCCACCCCGCCAGAGATAGCAAGTTCGAATTTTTTAGCCATAATTTTTTGCTCAGTCCTCCGTCTTTGCACTGTCATTTTTAATTTTTGTATATTTAGTTAAATTTTTTGTACTTAATTCTCACTCAAACACAGTCTCCTTACTCCTTACACTTATTTCACTCTCAACTTAATCACCTTGTCTATTCACAAACACATTTAATGTGTTTAATGTTTGACAGTCCTAATTAATAATTAATCCGAATGTGCAAAAGCAAAAGTGATAAAAAAAATTAAGAATCCGTGATTTCTTTGGATTTCTTGTGATTTCTCTGAAATGACCAGTACAAGTGGGACAGCAGTTTCAAGATTGAAGAAAGACTACATCAAATTGAAAAAAGGTACATAAAGTCATTTCCGGTTTACATCAGTTTACATATTATTTGGGAGAATCGTCAACTGCGGCTCTCATTATATTAGCATAAAACATAAATGATTAGAAAACCAATGATCATTTTTCAATATTGTCTTTTGAATAGATCCGGTGCCGTATGTAGTTGCTGAGTAGGTAGTTTTTATTTCCTCAAATAAATCGTTTATATGGTGTAACTGTGTATTTGTAACTTGTATTTTTATTAATAATTACAGGCCTTGTCCTGCTAATCTATTGGAATGGTAATAATAATAATAATTATTATATAATTAATTCATCTATTGTCCATTGCCTAAACTTTTTTATAGTATTCTTAATTCTTATTACAATATTAAGTTGATTAACATGGTCTAATTTTGAAAATGGACAGGCATTACGTGGTTCGTGGACCCGAAGATTCTCCTTATGCTGGTGGGTATTACCATGGAAAGTTAAGCTTTCCCCAAGAATTTCCATTTAGACCTCCAAGTATCTTTATGATAACACCAAATGGTATACTTTATTCTAAATTCTAGTAATGTAATCACCATCATAAAAGTCAACATTCAACATCAAAATAAAAATATCCGTAGAATCTTAAATATTTTAAAATGTTTTAATGCAAATGGCAATATTTTTAATACAAAATACGTATGTGTGGAATGATGAATTTATAGGGAGGTTCAAACCTAATTTTCGGCTGTGCTTGTCCATGTCTGATTATCACCCCGATACGTGGTAAGGTTATAACAGTATTTTTTGAGTTCGATGTTTTCACCGCTCAACATAATATAAAAGGCACCAGACAATATTTTCCTCATGTTATAACTTATAACTGTTCAATTTTTCTGTAAAAAAGTATGATCATTAATAATAATTCGTTTTATTTAACTATTTACTTAAACAGGAATCCATCATGGACAGTTTCAACAATTCTAACTGGACTTCTTTCCTTTATGCTCGAATCGACGGCAACTTTAGGAGCTATTGAAACAACTGAGGAGGAGAAGAGAGCCCTGGCTTTTGAATCTCATGCATTTAATATCAAAGATGCCATGTTTGGTGAACTTTTTCCAGAATTGCTTCAAGTATAAAAAAATTATTATTATTATTGTTAGTTTTATGTTTTACTATCAGCATTGTTGAAATTGTGATGAGCTATAATATTATCATATTTTTCTGTATTATTTTAAAGGAGACAAGAGAAATACTCGCAGCTCGTGAACGTCTTAATTTACAATCTCCTCATGCAGCTAATAATTCTCGCAGTAATTTCTCATTTATAATTCATTTACGTTTTACTACTTTTTTGCTCTTTATTTTACCATGTGTCTGTTTTGTTTTATGTAGTTCTATAGTTAATTTTATTTATGCATTCCTTTGTGTTTTTTTACATAAATATAGGAACTCGATTCCTGATGGGAAGTAGAATTGGTCGCTATTTAGAATTTTTAAGAAAGAGAGCTAGCTAAAATATTATTACAATAAGGATGTGCAATTTTCCATTGGTGTGTTATTCTCCCTGGAGAAAAAAAAATCAACATAAGGTCAGTTTCTGCTCCATCAACTTGTGTACCGAATTTTCTCCGCATGTTCCTATCATATTTATCGCAGTATTATTATTTATTAGTACTAATCAAGCACCACTGCAATAATCAAATTCTATACACATTGGATTATTATTATCATTGAGCATTTAAAATATATCAATAGTGTCCCTTCAACCATGTGCATTGAACAGTATTATCAATTATCAATTATGAAGTCTGATTTATGAATTATGCATGCTGAATGATGAAATTAGTGACTAATGTAAAAAAGCCAGGTTCTCACATCTCACACGTCACAAACCTTTCATTTTGTAGCGAAGAGGAAATATTATGTAAAATAAAAAATCAAACATGCAGCAATAAGAAATTTTAATACCAGTTTGAAACATTTAAATAGCAAAAATAAAGCTGAGATTTTATACGCATCGTGAAAACGTTAGTTAAATTACATGAGGTATTTTTTATTATAGTATGCACGTATTTTGTAATTTTACAGGTTTTTTTCTCTTTTTTATTATAATTTTGAAGTATGTATACGCAGTAAATTATTGGTATCGTGTTCATAATATTTAGTAATTAAAAGTCAGGTTGTCATTACTAGTTACAAAAGTAAATGTGGGCTGTCTTTGTAGATAGTTGTACTACTGCTGTCAACTGTCAAAGTACTGAAACTCACGTAGATATTATTATTATTTTACCCATATTTTGAATATTATGATTTTATATAAAGGGGAGTTTTAGCTTGTACAACTGCCGAGGAATATTTACATTTTAATCTGATTACAGTATTGCGAGTTGTGGAAGCATTTCTCAATCTTTGTCATATAGATTATTGACGTGTTTAACATTTAACACAGATAAGTACATAAGGAAACAAATGATTTATCCAGTCATAACAAATCTCAGAAAAACGGAAATTGAAATAGCAAAAATTTCAAGCGTATAAATAATAAATAGAGACTTGACTCAAAATTATATACACATAAATAAATATATACGAGATGGGCACGTGCAAGTGAGGATGATGATGAAATAATTATTGATTAGCCTTGTTTTTCTTCAACTGGATTTTATAGGAAATTATCAGCAGAGATCAGTTTTAAATATAAACTACGCTCAGCATGATGGATTCAAATTTCAAGTCTGCTTACTTTTGTTCTCCTGAAAACGTTTTCAACAGCTTCGATATCCTGTAAAAAATAAGATAAAATTAGAATACAAAAGTTTCACATGATATGTTAAAAGTTTTTTTTTACTAAGAATTAGTATTCTAGTAATTGAAAGTGAATAGTAGCAAGAATTCTTACAAATTTTAAATATTAATAATTATTATGGAAAAAAATGAAAACATTTTTACCTGTTTCTCCTGATGAGAGTCCATCCAGTCGTCCCAGTCGTTCTTTAAGTCTCCGGTAATGTCTCGTTTCCGAACTGCAAAATCATTCAAAAGATAATATTCCATTACTAATAATTAATAATGAATTAATTTTTTTTACGCTTTATGACAAATGATATTATTTACTGTGTTGTGTGTTTAGGGCATGATAAATATTTAAGTATTTGACTTACAAACACGTCCATTTTCCATCCTCCCGAGTACTCCAAAATTCGTGGTTTGTTCTTGTTCTCGGAAACCATTGGACACTTTATTAATCTTGTGATGTTTATGTTGAGCCCCCCTCACTGGTTGAATGTATGAACGACTGTGGTCTCGATAATCTGGTTCAATCTCTTCTTCTTCTTCTAATGCTCCAGCCCAATTAGTAGAGAAAGCAGAGGGTTGATCGTTTTGTCCAGAAAATCCAAAAGTAAAAGGAGATTGGTTTTGATTTTGAGGTTGAGGCTGAACTATAGATTGTTCTTCTTCCCATTCGGCATCTAAAGCACCATAATTTTTATTTGGATATTTTTCTTCAGAGTTGTCCGAACTGGTGCTCGTAGTAGGACTATATTGAGGAGGTTCCCACAGGTCGTCATCAGTTTCTACTTGAAGTTGAGCTGGAACTTGATTTTGAAATGGATATTGATAATTCTGTTGGAATGGTTGATGAGCTGAATAATGGGGATAATTATCTGATTCCATCATCATTGAATCCATTTTTATCCTCGTCTGTTTTAATTTCAGTAAAATCTGTAACAATAAAAAAACTGATTTATTTTTATGGATTATGATTTCAAAGAATATTTATATCGGCTTTTTTACAGTTCACAGTTCACACTTGCACCGAGTGAACAATGGCAATTTGTGTGTACGGATTATGGCTAATGTTTTCTCATTACTTTTATATTTGATATTTTATACTTCTACTGAGCAAGAGAAGAATATATCTGTTTCAAATATACACATAATATTCAAAAGACAAATTGACTTTTGAGTCAACTGCATTCAAATCCCTAATTTTGTAACCCTGACTAAAAAGTTTAAGATAGTCAAAAGTAAAGACACAAACAGCCTATAATATATAATAATATTATAATAGATCAATATGAAAAGCATTGGATAATATGTAAAAGGTAAAAGTAAAGGAAATTCTATATATCTGAAATCTGAACCGTAGTTAAAAAGATAGATAACTTACATTTAAAATGATGATCCAGAAATATGTTAAATGTTGTCACTGCGATGTGTAATGTACTCTGTCATAAATTTTAAATACGCTTAGAAATTAGAATGTAGAGTCAAGTCAAACTAGAATCAAAATTTAAATACTTCTGAATGTAAATTATAAACTGTGTGTCTATCGTCTTTACACGAAAAAGCACAAAACCACACTAGCGAGTCCCAAATACAATACAGTGCAGTGACGCTATTCGATTGGATCATATTATTGAAAATGGAATAGGTAACAAAATGAACTGATAGTTTTAAAATTAGATCGATGTGTCATATGTGTCATTTACTTAATACTTAATACAAAGGCTTTTTTGTGTTGCCTGTCCCTCGCATTTTCTACTGGACAAAGTGAATCTACTAAAATTGATCAATTTATGTGTATTATGTATTATGCATTATGTATAACGTATATATGTACTAGAAAAACGTCTCGCTGCCTATACAGATATTATGCATTTTATAGACTTTTGACTAAGAAATAAGAATAGTAGACATGAGCTCTCTTTATTGTCTTTTAGCAGGTGAACTAACATGAGAGTTGTTTTGGAATTTAAAAAAACTCGGAATGAATAACTAGGGATGTAAGATATGTTAAAATCAGTAAACCGAGTACCTTTTTGCAGTCTCAGGTTTTTCCTAATTTGCATTGTGTATTTTGTTTTATCATCTGTAATGTTGAAATGATATTATTATACTCGTAGGAAGACTATATATTATGTGATATAGATAATAATATATTATGCATCATTTACTACAATATTATATATTATAGTGTAAAACAGTTTGGATTTGTTTTGACATAAAATCCAATATCCACAATGATGTATCACACGCAGAGCTTTGCGTATCAATATAAACAGGCGAGATACGAGAGAAACTTGACTGGATTTTGCATTCAAATCGATTCGACTTTTTGGATTTTATTTTTTGGTGTGATTTTAATTGTAATTAAAATCAGGGGTTTAATCAAAGTTTGTTATGCCTGCTGCACATGTTGTAGTACAGCGCAGTTTTCTGTCTAAGTATTTCGTTTCAATCATCTTCCCAATTATATCCGGAACAGCAATTTACGCAGGTATTTAAATGATCAAAAATCTACAAAAAATCAGAAGTAAAAAATATGCACAACAAAATTTTTAAATATTGTTACATTGAACAAAATTACGTACTTGTTTACTTATTTAACTTGAATTGGGATTAGAGACTTAATTTTGATTCATGTAATCTTTTATATGTAGATTGGTCCAGAACTCAGAAATACAAAGAAGGTACAAAGAAGGTGAGTTGATTGTGCAAATTGCAGAATATAAAATATGTAAATATTTGTACGTAAATTACTTTGTGATTTGGTTTATGTGTTTTTCATGTGTATTATATTATAATTGTTGTAGATAAACTAGAGGAAGCTCCGTCCAAGAAGCAATAACAGGGGAAAAATATTGATTTGATTAAGAATTAAGAGCTCAAATAGGTACATTACACTTTGTAATCTGTAGAATTTAGATTGAGATAATCTCAAATCTCAATGAGATTGATATTTTAAACTACAAATCAGAATGTAATTATGTACGATGTATTATTTTTACTTTGGATGAAAATGTCGAAAAACTACACTTGTAATTTATAATTTTCACTATAATATGTACCGTAATAATTTTTTAAATAGGCATATATACTAGGATAATGTAAAATATAAAAACATGTGCTATCAACACGGTGTAAATTTCGTTATTTTAATTTTGTCGTTCTATTTGTTTTAATAATGAATAGGAAACTAATACTACTATCTACCATCAAAATGACAAACCCAAATGCAGCAAAACAAGCAGCAGCAGCCGCCGCTCGTTTTGCACCCAGTGTTAAGGTATTTGTTTTGTTTTTTACAGCAATTTAAAGTTTAAGTTATATTTTGTGTACAAAATATATTGGGAATGTTGTATTGTTTTAGTTTTTTATTTTCAAAATCTCTAATGTTTTTTTTAATATGATTGACAGGTTAATATTTTTGGATATGGACATGATTGGTGGAGATGGATGATTCCATTTTCCATAGCTGGTGCACTGGGTTATTATGTGGAGCAGGAGGAAAGAGAAAGAACAGATAACTACAGAAATAAAAGTCAACTTTATGGAAGAGAATTAAAAGAAGGAGAACCTTTACCATGGGAGTCCCCATTACGAAAATATGTGACGAAATAATACGAATATGTCTTAATAATTATTATTCTATGTTTCAACTCAACTATATTTACATAAGGAAATACTAAATACGCAGCCGATTCACAATTTCACTCCCAGGTAATTTTTGTTGATTTATAAACACCCATAATAATAATTATGGTTATTATTGACTATTGGTAGATAGGCAGCCAGTCTCTCAAATCACACAAAAATGTTGTATTACATATGTACATACTACCCGACAACATATATTATAATGTGTTTTAGCCAAATCCACACTAGTATGCCTGATTTATACGAGATAAATGATAAAATATTAAATATTATGTAGTCAATAATATTTATTTTTGCTTCTTCAGCATTGAGTTTTAGAATTGTTATTTGTTGAATATGATAAATGATGTATAATAAATATATCTGTTGCTATTGAAAACCGTTACTGTTAACTTTCAATAGTCAATAAGGAATAATGAATAGTAAAAATATTCTACGAGTAACTTTAATATAATTACTTGCAACGAAGAGCATTATTATTTACCAAATACGTATTCGAATTAGCACGTATAAAAAACACATATTTCATTTTTGCTTTTTACAAATCAAGAAAACGTGTTTCATATAAATTTTTTTTTTACTTTGAGTCATATTATGAACTTCTTTTGCCTTTTTTCATTCTTTTTTATAATAATTTAGAGTAAACGATAGTGTGTATTTTTTTTATATTTTAATTTCCAATTTCAATTTTTAATCAAAATTTTTAATTTTTACTCCACATATATCAATATCAATCCAATATATTATATTTTATACAAAAATATATGATAGATAAAACAAGGGAAGATGTATATTTTTTTCTCTTCTTTTTTTTTTTGACTACAAAATTTTATAAGCATCACTAGATTTTGTTTTCATAGTACAAATACCAAATATACATATTTTATAACAATATGGACTTTGTGTATTTTGAAGTGTTGGTGTGCGAAGTGTGTGTTTGGGTGTATGTATGTGTGGGTGTTTGTGTATAAAAAATATCAATTAGGTAATAATAATATCATAATAATATATAGTAGTAATAGTAATAGTAGTAGTGGTGAAATCAGGCAGGATCCAGCTTCAACAAGATAGTAAAATTAACAAATAGTTTCATTTAGAGTTG
>JAQGBH010004241.1:0-17392 GCA_034698265.1 Sminthurinus aureus | reverse complement strand
GAACTATCAAAAACTTCAAAGTTTTTGGAGGATTTGCATTAACTTAGTCCATAAACGGTAGGAGGGTTTGACGCTTACATAAAACCTTACATTTTGCCCGTCATATGACGGGCGGTTTTTACTTGTTTACATGATGATTTCAGATTTCAGCTGGATACATGTGATATTAATATTATTAAAAGAGTTATGGTACTCTGAAAACTGATGTTTGTAAATTTATAAAACAAAATATACCTACATAATACATACTTTGAAGAAAAACTAGATATAGAGGCAGAGACATTGACATGAGTTTTTGATTCTTGAGATTTCAGAGTTTGTTGTATCATTCCATGTAACCGTGTACTTTGTACTTGTAGATATATCTCCGGCTTGTTCTTAGTTCTAGTTGGGAGAAAAATAAGAAGGCAATCAACTTCTGGTAATGATGATTCCAGTCGTATCTTGTATTTTTCTGCTATCTCCTATCACTTGTTGAAAGGTTCTTTACTTGATTCTTCTGTACCGCATAGTTTTGTTTCATTTATAGTGAAATGGGATAAGAAAAAAAAACACCAGACGAAATTCTTTACTGTCTTGTTCTGAGTTTTTTAGCCAAGTTTTCCAGTATCAAGATTTTATAACGATAAAATCATAGGAATGACTTGTAAATGACCAACATGTAATTTACTTACAGACATCGCAAACATCCTCATACATATATACTATGTATATACAAATATACAAACCTGTGTTGACTGTTGACAATAATAATCATCAATGAGATTGTTTCTCGTCTCTTGAACCATGGGAAACTTCTGCATGTATCTATAATATAATACTTGTGTAAACATTTTTAAAATTATTTACGACAACAAGAATTTTTTTTCGATCTTGGACATCTAGTTTATTTGATTACAAGTTTGGTTTTTTGATGACTACTTTGCTTTTTGTCTCTCCATCCATCTACACTTTGTATCTTGTATTGATATCGATATCTAAATTCATATCATCGAAAGATAAAAGTGAAAAAGAAAAAAAACGTCAAGCTCATCAAGATAAAGGTTTTTTTTAAAAACCTGAGATTGAAAAAATAGTTATTAAAGGAATGATTAAATGTAGTAGAATACAGGTAGAAGTAGATGAAATTGGTGTATAAAAATAATGAAAGAAATAGTTTATTTCACAAAGTTAGTGTGTTTTGAATTTTTTTTTCATTTCATCAATATTATTCAAAAAATTTACTGTGGCTTACAGATAATACGATGTACGACTGATTGACGGCAAGTACAAGAAGGATTTGAATTTTTTCTGGTCAAATTATGAATTTAAAATATTATATGATTTTGCCTTACAATTCTCAGCGTAATCGTATCCTCCTGATAGTCCTAAAAGGACAACTTTTGAGTACAAATGCTTCAAGAAAAATTCATTTTAGCAAAGTGAGCAAAAGCTAGTGAAGATACTCATTATTTGGCCTTATAAAATAATTTGATTCCCAAGTTAAGAAGCAACAAATTTATAGGATAAGAGAAAGAAAGAAAAACTTTACGACTTCTCTCTCTCTCTCTCTCTCTCAAACTCATGATACCTGTCAATGTCAGTGTGGATGAACTTTTTATCTCTCTTTCAAACATTATTATTATATTACATTATGAAAGTCTCTCTCTCTCTCTGTGTCTGTCTGGTCTATACTTCTATACTTCTTCTTGTTGCATATTATTTTCTACACATCTTCACAGTGTAACTTTTACGGACTTGCTTGTTCCATTCTCGACGTATATAGTTTATACGGATACGGCTGTAGGTATACTTTTGTTTTGTTTTTCCACACTCGTATTCACGATGGACATTTTGAGTTTTGAGTTTACTCATATTTAAACTTTAGATCAAGTCAAATGCACAAATACATGTATGTGGATAGGATCTGAAAGGAAGGATGAGAAGAAGAGAGCAAAAAAATGAAATAGAACTGAATAATTTATATTTTACATGTATGTATTTGTATATTTGTATACTGTACAATCGGGATTTTCTCTCTCCCTGTCTTTCTACGTTTATAACAATATTGCTCATAAATTCATGTTTAAGTTCAACCAGAACGAATCCTCAATTATAGTTTCATTTCAAACTATGCGAGAAAAAGAAAAATATGAAAATGACAGCATATCACGGCTGCTTTACTTTACAGTTTACAGTGAATTTAAATTTCCTTATGTACAAGTTGTGTATAATGTATCATGATTTTTTTACGCAAATTTCAGGCGGAAATGTTATACATATTTGATATTTGATATTTATTATTTATGCATAAGCACACGTGTACATAGGAAATACAATATGCATATCTGTTTGGTACAGTACGGAGAGAAAGACTCAAGCTTCAAGATTCAAGAGTCCAGTCAAACTTATCTAATTCTTGTTCTCTCTATTCTCTATCCTGTCTTTAGCCTCCAGCAACATATTAATTATCTTACCACGTTTAATCTCTTATGTCAAAATGTGCAATATTTACCTTAATTGCATCATATATTACCTTATGTTTAACAAAGGTACACATCCGTTTATTCAACTTGACAGTAGCACCAGATATCAAATATGTATAGTGGATAGTTGAGTTTTGCTCCGGTTCTTTGAATACTAATACGAAAACGACCAAACATGATACACATATATAATATAACATGTTGTCTGTCTACATTGCCATGTAGATATGAAACTTCCTGTATGCATTATAAAATTTATGGAGGGAGAGAGAGAGAGTCATTAAAACTTTATAAAACATACATTTCATTACACGATCAGATCATCATATTTAACGTGATAAAAAAGATGTGGATACTTCTCGAACGATATAGAGCTATGTATAAATACGAGGTTTATACAAGCTCAGAAATAATTCAGAGAAAAGGTTCACTATTCTGTACTCTTTACTCTCTATACAGATATATACATTATACAATATATATGATATGATGAGTTAATTACTTTTTACAACATTTCTTTCTGAGAAAAAATACAAATATTTGTACATCAAATGTACAAATAATATTATATTGTACACATTTGATTGTATTTGTTGAATATTTTATCTTGCAGCTTTTGTAACATTTTTTTCTTTCACTAGACACTAGATTCTAGATTCTGGATTCTATTTCAATCGATGTATTGCATGTTGTACATTGTACTTTGTCGTTTGCACGGGTTACTCTAGTTTTAGTATACTTTCAATTATGTAACATGAAAGGATTCCAAAAAATTATTGTGGATTAATAACAATGTGTTATGAATTGAGAATTGAGGTGGATCTATTTTGAATTTTTTTTATAATTGACATTCAAGTTTTTGAAAAGTTGTGGCAATAATGTTTTGGTGATAATTGGCTAACGGGATTTGGATTTGGATTTTGGATGTAGAGTGTTTGATGTGGTACTTATTTATTATGATAGCTGTGTCAAATTGCATATGACTAGTGACTTATTTTTGTAAACTGTGATGGGGTTGAGGACGTTCAAGGGAATACATAGAGAATCAAGAGACATGTGTGTATTTATCAGTAGTAAGGTATCACAGCACACGAAATCGTACAAAGTGTAGTGTGCAGTGTACAGTGTGCATTGCACACTGTGCAATGTGTAACAATAGGATGCAACAATGACAAAATGATTTTATCGGTCCCATTTCGCACATGACTTTGTTGTCGGCATACAAAAGATCTCCCAATCTCAAAATTTAATACGACTCTGTCTTTTGAATCCAATGGAAAATGGAAACAGAACAATTCACACATCCGCTCATATGTGCATTGTACATTGTACACATACATTCATAGTCACGTGTAGATTGTAGATGTATGATGATGTATTGATTCTGCAACATAAGATACAAGAAGAAAAAGTTATACATAGAATAACATAG
Source organism: Sminthurinus aureus (assembly GCA_034698265.1). Taxonomy (NCBI): domain Eukaryota; kingdom Metazoa; phylum Arthropoda; class Collembola; order Symphypleona; family Katiannidae; genus Sminthurinus; species Sminthurinus aureus. The sequence goes on along the minus strand of JAQGBH010004241.1, from coordinate 13,495 downwards.
CATAGAAAATAAGTCTTATTCTCAGTAAAGTTAGTATATTATGGTCTATAGTCTGTAGTCTGTAGTCTAGTTTTTGTTCAATAAAGTATCGTGTGTATAGTATGTATAATGTATACCGTCTTGTGCATGTGTGTTTGTGTGTGTGTACAAATATTCGACGTTTCTGAAAATCCACGTGTAGAATGGAGAATCAAGCACACCATTAAAGTATGGACATCGTTTGAAAAGAAATTATATTTGAATTTGTAGGTTGATCGTGCTTCTTCGTTTTGTTGTTAGTGCTTCTGCTGCGGCTGTTGTTGTTGTTGATGTTGTTTCCTTTCGACGTTTTCATCGTTGTTCACTGTATCTGTATGTGCTGTAAAATACCATAATGGGTTTCAAAGTCGGTGTGATGTAAATAGATATATGTGTACATGTGTGTGTACAACAATTGACAATTTGAAGGTGATTTCTTACTGTGTAGATAGATACGTAGGTAGTAAGTAGACACAGATTGTGCACAGGAGGAAGATGAGCAAGTATGAAGTATCAAATGGTATCAAATATGGATCTTCGCCATGGGTGTAAATAGATATGGTTGTGTATCCCTATTCTCGAGTCATTTTCTTATTGTTACAATTACTCTAATCATTAGTGAGAATGAAGGAGATTGCAAGTTGATAGTAGATACTTGATACATGTATGATCAAATGAAAGATGCAAACAAAACACCGGCCTGCGGCTGTATGCTTAGCTGGAGAGAATTTTTTTATACAATGACCATGTCTCCCGTACCAGAGAAATTGGAGCAAAAAGTATTGCTCGCTTTTCCTATCTGTGACTATTTAAGTACACATTCTTTGTCTACGGAAATTACACATTTGTGCATGTCTTCTCAATGTCAATAGGCAGTAGTCAGTATCCATATCATGTGTACAAGTTGTTCATTAACTCATCTTGAAATTTGAAATTCTTCTTGGTCAAGGACTTTACTTTTATCTAAAGGAGTTTGCTTTCTTTTCATTAAAGGTAACCCATTCTTGTACATTTTAAAAGTACATTTCAAGCAGACCAAAAATCAAGAATACATACACATGATCCCATGCGAATGAAGAAATGAAGATAGTTTTTGCATTTTAGCCAAAGCTTGAGAGCTTTTAGTTTTTAGTCCATTTTTAATTTTTAAATTGTCTACTGACGTTTAATGTACTGGTTATTAGTAATTAATAATACAACAAATGCATCGAATTTTTGTTCTTCTAGCTTCTTGTCGTCTAAGCTGTTTTCTTGGACTCTCTTTGGTTTAAAAAAACATTGTAACATGTGTTGAAAGATTAGGAAAAGCAAAATCTTAAATGAAAGTATATTATACATTATACAGTTTTTTACATTCCTTCACTGATTCTTGATCCTCGATACTTAATTAGGCTGCTTTACTGATCACTTTTTTGGCACACGAGATGGATAGCATAAATCTAAGCAGTGTCTACGATGAGCAATGAGCAATGAGACAGAAAGGAATGGATTGGAGAAAGGAATAAAAAAAGAATGTCCAAGCAACGGAACCTTTTTTCCTCTCTTTTTCCCTCTCTCACTCGTACACACAATTGTACTAAATGGGTGCTATAAAAATTTACTCGTGTTACATACATGTTATTGTGTGAATGAATTCACATGTACGGTAGACGGTAGACCTTTCAGCTTTCATACACAAGACATGAGGAGATAATCCTCAATATTAAGTTTCATATCACACTATTAAGTATTGTACTAATGCTCTCGCTAATAACTACCATCGATATCGAATTGCATTTTAACTGTGGCTCTTACAATCAAGAAAGATGAGAAGACTGAAGACGCACAATATAATATATTAGTGACTTATACGATGCATTTCAATTTCTCACCCAATACTCAATACATTCTCAATACTCATTCTTCTTGTTGTATACTTACTATAACTAACGTTCAAATGTATGTTACGGGCACTCCTATGTGTATAAAATATACACATTACACATGTACAATGTACATCATACATGGTATATGAGCTTCATGAGAAATGTGCATTGGTCATTGTTCGACTGTATTGTTGTTGTTATTGTTATGTTGTACTCGTGGTTCCAATATCGAAAATTCTATAGGGTGATAATGATGATGCAGAGGACGAAGAAGAAGGACGAGGATCAGGAGAAAAAAATGATCACTTTTTTTCTAATTTACTTAACACCAATTTTCAATCTCTTTCGTCTTCGTTCTTCGTCCTAACTACAATATGAATTGTAAATTGTAACACTGTGCTCATGAGAGGCAAAAACCTTTTTCACATTACGATGAGAATGAAAAGACGAGGGACTAATATCTATCGGGTTCTATTAAATAGATCAAGATTAATTTTCTCTCCATTATTTGAGTCCTTCATGTACGGAGTACGAAGTATATAGTATGTCGTATGTAGCACTGCATGATATACAGGTCAAATTTAAATTATGTGCATTAAATTGGACTGGATTGTGGAAGTGGATGCCATGCAATAAAATAGACACTGCGTGTTCCTCTACAGTACTTATGCATAGACGGGAGACTTTCAAAATTTTGTACATGAGATATTACTTTTATTTAAGAATTAGGAACAAGGAACAAGTAATCTACATAAACTTGTACCATAATTTGTTATGCATAGATAATAAAATACGCACTTTTCTATGTCATTTTCCTTGCTCATCATACCATACCGTACGCATAAAAATACGCACATGTATACTCGTAGAAAGGAGTAGTGTAGTGTATTTATGAAGTTAAACAATTGTGAGGCACTTGTATATACTAGATTCAGGCAGGTATGAAAATGTCTGTCAGTGAGTTTATTGAAAATGTCACAGCATGGAGTGAAGAGCTTCATGGTAAAAATGGTAAATATATTTACCGACGTTTGAGCCACTGTGGTGAGCACTAAATAGCGACAGTACATGCATAATCCATATAATGTGTATTGTGTATCGTGTATTATGCACTCATATTCATATTCATATGCATTCTCTTGACCATTTTCCATTCGATATTCGAAACCACAAATGGGAATTGGTATGCATATTAGATATTAGTGTATGAAAAGTAAACACTATAAAATCCACTTGAATGAATAAAGTTTTTTTGTCAGATGTGCTTCGATGCTCCCTATAATAGTTGCAGCAATTGTTGTTCTGTGTATTTTAAATCTTGAATCCGAATCAGATGAGAGAATATGTATGTTCCTTCATATTCCATATTCCATTGTACACATTACACATACTCATTCGCCCGTTCTTTATTCTTTCTTTCATTCATTCATAAATGCTTAGTGAATTAAGTAAGAGATAAAAGGCGTGAATACTACCATGTCTTTGACAATTATGAGTGGAACATCAAACATAAAACGTACATTATATTATGAAATAGTAGGTTATATTATTGTGTTATACATATTTTGTATTCGAGATTCAAGATTCAAGTGGAAGTAAAAAAATTCACGTGTTTAAATCTTTACAAACTTGATAATTTTATGCACTAATCCATGAAAGCAAAAGACTGTGTACTGTGTAATACGAATGGAAAATGCAATGGGTGGTTCTTTCTTTGCCAATGAATACTGAATATACATAATAATATGCTCTTCACAGTAAAATATTACTTGTAAAGTCATAAGTAGTTTAAATTCAGGTAAAATATTCTCCGAATCGACAGAAATAGTGCATATATATTTACTATTTACGTTTATTACATAAAATTACGGCATTTTTGTTTTTTGGCTTTATATTTTACATTATGAAGCTGTCTAATAAAGTATGTTGCATTTAGATAATGTATTTATTAAAGACCAATACACGTTGCACATGCGATGCGGTGTGTAAGTATTAAGTTGTCAGTAGTAGTAGTAGTAGTAGTAGTAGTACATAAGTAGTAAGCACGCACACAAGCAGAAGCGTTCAGAATTCAGAATGCATATCTTAATAAATACTGAAAAAAAAGAGAACCATAATCAGTGCTTTCCATAATGTAAACATAAAAATGTAGGTTAAAGGAAGAGAAGGATGGATGAGATACAGAAATTATAGGGATCGGCAATTCACATAAACAGTTTTGTTTATTTTCTTGAAATTTTCTTTCCGTCCTTTGTTTGTTTGTTTGTTTGTTGGTTAGTTGTGTGGTTTTAACGTCGATGATATATATTTTATATATTTTTGAGTTTTAGTTCCTCTGTTTTCTGCTCCGTTCTGAACTTCTTCACTGATCTGAATAGAGAAAAATCACACTTGGTTGTTCAAGTTTCTGCTTGAGTTGAGATTTGAGGCGTTTCTTCAGTACACGCGTGTACATATTTAAATGGATTGACATGTTTGACAATCACAATTATGATGGAGGGAAAGTATCCAGATTACTGTGCTACTGTGCTTTATTCTTGCATTTACATTACTATTTGATAAATGTGGTGCAGAGGAGTGGTGGAAAAAGTAGTTCGATTTAGTTTTTTTTAGTGTTGATTGTTGATGTACGAGCTTTTGAAAAGCTATATTATGGTTTTATTTCAGTGAATATTTCTTGAACATGTAATATAAACGGTGTATTATGGTGTAGTTGAAATGAGCAAGGGTACAATTTTGATGTGTAAAGTTACACCAAATTCGTAGCTCAAAGCTCAAAGGTCGTTGAGCACAATTATTATGACATTATAATTTCTAGTTTTTGTGTTAGAGGTTTATGGCTTAATATCTTGGGATGTTTGAGGTAATAATGCAATTTCAAACTATTATTCGGTCTATTAAAATATTTACACGAATGAAAAGTCATGTATGCATAGTATATTATAGTATCATAATATTTTTATTTAGCTAGATTTGTGGTTTTTTGTGGCACCTGATTCTTGATTTCTAAAACTTTTGCTATAGATAGAAATAAGTAAAGTACTTTTTAATTTTTTCATTAAATTATTAGTTCTTGGCAAATCCTTACCCCTCGCACGTCTGGCATCATGTTTAATTCTTTGGATTTCAATTACTATTGTTTAACATCCTTCTTCCTCCTCTCCTCTCCTTTCAACTTCCAAAACCTATATTACCTCAAATATTTGAGGTCGAATGCTACTTTTTAGATTTTTATGACTTAATTATATTATTATTATACAATATATTGTATATATACGAATATAAAAGCTCATCACTCATGGCGCCATACGCAATATAGGTAAATAAATAAATGCATGAAACAAGGTGTTAGTGCATCAGGGGAAAATTGTTGCCTTTATCACGTTTTTCCTATTTGATTGTTGAGCATGAGGATTGAGGAATGGCACGCATGAATATTTTACACTTATTTATTTGCAGAGTCAAGAGTGGAGTGAGAAAATTGATTATGAAAATTTTTTGATTTTTGTTTTTTCAGATGATAATCTACACTGTAATTTTGATGCTCTTTCTGGCGTCTCGAACTGTGAATGGAGCAACTTTGACCCACAGGGGCTCCTCATCGAGGATGAATAATTCAAAATTCCTAAGGCTTCCCACAATTAATTACTATAATAGTTATGGACGGACAGACACTTTTAATGAAATACCTACTCATCAGCTGGTTAATGGAAACTCTCCAGTGTTTTACATTAGGTTGCCACCCGCGCCATATGTTTTGGTTCCAGGTCTAGGGTATGTTTCACCTCATCCTTATAATTCACCGGTATCAATGGGAATGCAAGCACCAGGTAAGAACAAAAAATATTGTTATAATAATTATGATAAATCTTAAAACCAGTAATTAGTACATCCCGTCTATCATTCTTTAATATTATGTTGCATGTTACATACATAATATTATATCGTGTATGCTTTATTTCTCACTTAATAAAGTAATTTTTTCCCATCACTCCATTGTGGTTTTTTCTCAATAATTATAATGGCAAAAGGAGAAGAAAATAAATAGAATTAGCTTAAAGTCACTCTGTCTCATTTTATAATTTTCCAATTGCACAGATATTTCTTAGTAGTGTAGTTTTGTTTGACTCTTCCTGTTGTCTCTCTGAATCAGAAACTTTGTATTTAAAATTTAGGATGAGTAAAAGTACAGTCTACTGAATACTGAAACGATCGGTATTACGCTGGGCTTGAATGATACATATACAAAAATATGATCAGCCATTTGCGATTAAAATGTAAAGGAAACTTAATGTACTTTATGACAAGACGTAAGACATAACGCTAATGTTTTGGAGCTTGGGCGTTTCAAAACTATTGTTTTAAAAATCGAGAGGTGATTAATTAGGATATAATTTAATTCACTGCCCTTTAGTCGTTAGATTTCAATCTTAATGAGTCCACACATTAATTATGGTAAATGAAGATTGCTCCGACACTTTAGTTTCTTCCCCCCATACCATTTCTGGCAGAGTTTCAAATTCCAAAGTCATTGTAAATTGTAATGCATTTGCGTGAAAAAAAAATATTTTTAATTTGTTGATTTCAGTACATCACATTTGAGTATGTATGTGTGTAATATGTAATCTTTACGTCTTGTTTACCCATTCTTCCATCAGTGTATGAAAAATACAATACAATACAAAGTATTATATTTTGGAAAACCGTGAAGGTGTTTTTTGGAGTTGTAATAAGATAAGAAGAAAAAAAGCTTGCTGTACAAGTTTTTTCAAGCCTTAGGAATTTCGATGATAATTGTGTACAAGTTTTTTTGAAGCATGTAAATTGTTAAAGTTGAATTTGGTAGTATTCATTTGATAAAAGTTATTATTATAATACTATTTTCACATTTTTTTCAATTTACAATAAAAATATTATAATGACACTATAATATTTAATATTATAGCCATGCAATGAATAATAATTATTGCAAAAATATGGTAAAAAGGGGCTTGAAATCTTGAACTGAGTTTACCAGGAAAATTCATAGCTGTAAAAAGTAAAAAGTAGTGAGAATTCTCTGTTGTATCTTGTAAAAGTAGGTTCCATTTACAAATTAAAGAACGTCGATGTGATTCTGGAGATCACACACACACATATTACATGAACTCAACATACAACATCCCACACCAGTTGTTCATTCATTATTTTTATTCATTGCTTCTTGAGATGTTGATATGTAAGATATACGAATATCTTATCACTTTATGTTTTTACAGTAGAACGTATAATTATATTTTGAGGATGTATATATAAAGTGACTAAGTAAATGTAAGACAGAGATGATTTTAATCTTCACCTTTTATCAGTATATCTTTCTCCTCCTCCGCAAGGAGCACGGAGCTACTACATATTACATTGAAGCTGATTTTTGGATGCATGCATGTAATAAAAGGCTTGTATTTGTTATCTTGTCCTGTGTGTATTTGTTTTGACTATACGCAATTTGTATCCATACACTTTTTATTGCCTTAGTTTAGGTTATAGGATTATTATACTAGTTGTGGAAAAACTGTTGAGTAGCTAAGATCTAGGATCAAAAGCTATAATGATGCAAAGAAAACAAAAACATACACACTTGGAGGTGTTTAGAGTTTTGAGGAAAGAATAACATGTGGAAGAAACGGAGAACTTTTGATGATATGATGCATTAAATAAGTTATTTGAAATTAAATAGATGAAGATATGGAACATATCTTCATCTGAATGTTCTGTCATTAGACAGAACATTCTTGTTCTGTCTAATGTCTAATGTATGGTGAATGTGGAATGTAGCTTGTTGCCGTATGGTGTATAATGTATGATTTATTATAGGGTATATGGTATATGATATGATAAAGCTATCTCTCATCTCAATGTTCAGTCATAGGAAATATCACATGTACCTTGTACTTGTACCTGTTTCGCTTCTTTTCTTGATCTTTGTCAAGCACTTTTCCATGTAACTTTTCTAACATCCTCAATCGATATGAAAAAGTTCATCTGATGAACTATCATCATCTACAATTTAATATTTATTATTTGTTTTAATTTTTAATGTAATTATTTTTATCATCATAAACCAGAAAAACAATCAGTGGCAATGTAATTAATTTTTTCGCTTGGTTATTTTTTATCTATTTAATACTTTTGATCAAAGATACGCAACAAATTAGAACTTACACACGGAGGGGCAAATTGCCACTGCTAAAATCCATGAAAATGAGATCATTTAAGATTTTTTGCTATAGTTGATAGTTGAAAAGAATGAAAATCAGTTTACTTGTATGTTGCATGTAGATCTAAACTAAAAATGGGTTATTATGATTTCATTGGGTTATTGAAATTTCTTGAATAGAGAGAGGTGAATGCATAAAGAAGAAGGTACAAGAGAGAAACATTTTCTGTAGAAAATACATATATACATAAAGACGCAAGACACAAGACATGTACTACTTAAATTGCATTTGTACATGACAAATGGACATTGTACACGTTCACCGAGATTCGAGATTGAATGGGAAAACGTGAAAGATGAATCTTGAATCTCCATGTGTATACTTTCTTTCTTATTGTGTATCAAAATCCAAGTTCCAAGCATGGCATGTCGAAAAGGTAAAAGGTATACACACAGCACACAACATTCCACATTGAACATACAACAATGCTGACGGTAGTAATAACATCACACAACATATGGAGTAAAATTTATAGGTTTGCTCCATTAACTGTGTTCCATATACTGAGATTTTTAATGCTAGTATTGTCAGCATTACAATAGGGATGCATTTTTAGACCAATACTTTCTTGTATGCAATATTATTATTATTATGTATGATGTATGATTCACGAACAATATAAGAAAGGGATACTTCATACTTAGAATACTTAATACATGTATGAACTTTAAAAATATGTCCTTTTACCTTTTACACCCACTGACTCACTCTGAATTCTGAATTCTGCGTCAAAGAAGAGGCAGAGAAGAATAAGTTATAATAAATATTTATTATTTATTCATTAGAGACTAGATACTAGATGCTAGAAAGAGACACAATTTTATACTGACCATTACTAGTTGCTATTTACTACGTTCTAGTCAGTAGTATTGAAAAATTGGCAGAGGGAATGGCGAATGCTAACTATTGCTATGTACAGAGTACAGATAAATGGTATGTCGTGTGTGATCTTCCAAAATTGGACAAATACATATACTATAACATTGCATTTGTCCACTTTTGGAAGATCACACACGATGTGTAATGTGTAGTACGTACATATATTAGATATTGTGTAGTATGCATGTACTTACGCATATCAATACATTAAATATTATAATATATTATGTGAGATGTAAGTGTGTTTTATTAGAGATTGGAAAAAAAATTGCCGTTAGTGTAATCTATTGCAATTTCATCTTTCATCCGCCACTCTCCTATATATCTATCTATAGATAGATATATAATATTTATCTATTTTTTCCCATGTACTTTTTTCCTCCCAAACTTTTTCTTTACAATGGACCCATCTTCATTCCACCCCTCTCCAATCTCCAACATTTAGCTACTTATTTTTATTTGAAGGGTAGGAATTCATTTTTTTTTAAATCAGACTCTTAAGTACTTGTGTGTGTTGTGTGTATGGCACGTACATATGTTCATTTACAGAGCTGTACGCTAATGTTCATTCGTCATTCATTCATCCTGATAATTATTGTTCAATATATGTTGTATCATATATTATTATGTTGTTCCAGGAAATATGGGAAAGCATATTGTATTTATGTCATTACAGATTATTTTCTCATGACCTGAGGCCGCAAAACAATAGACTGTAAAAGTAGAATCCCAGTTTTCTGCTACAATTTTTTCAAATATCAAATATCAACAAATCAATAGATAATAGATTGACCTGAAAGTTTAGATTGATACGACTCAAGTCTCGAGTCTTGACATTTTATAATGTACACCGATCACCGCTCCTGTGTTTAATCTATTAAATCGTTCAAAGACAATTGATTCATTCGTTTCGATTTGGGAAATTGTAATAACATTATTTGTGAATGAGTGAAGGATTACACGTTACGTTTTGTAGAATATTATTTTTGTAAGGTTTAAATCTGTAATTTTTTCATAGTATCCAAAATAGTCAGTAGAACAACAATAATGATAATCATTATTGTAATATTCAACCTTGTCAGTAAATGTCTAAAAATGAACTTTCCTAATATGCATTAGCTTTCTTTGTTCCTTATAGAGTTCAAAATTCAAAATATAATATAGGACGACTATATTGACTAGGCTCTAGTTTGATTTGCATTTTATTCTGCATTTTTTGTTTGTGCATCAGAATTATGATTGTCCTCTCTGTCTGTTCCGATAGATGCGTTTCTTTTCATTCTGCTTAAATAGTATTTACTCTCCCCGAGTACATACGCAGTACATTATGTTTCTATTTGTTCAAGCACGGATTCTGTGAAGATTCTGAAAAGATTTTTGAATGTGTGTGAAACTTGTAGGCAAATTATTGTTTACACTGCAAAACCCAGAACGTATAGCGTGCGAAATCTACATGAGATTTCAAAAATACTTATTGATAAAAGTTTTGAACAAGTAAACAATAATTGTGGCAATTCTTTCAATTTAGCAGCCCTCACGTTACAGTATTTTTAAATTCAGCAATATTTTTATTTATGCATAGCATACAACATACAATAACTTAGTTATATACAATGTACACTGTGATCTGTTACATTGTTCGTATTTTGTATTGTTGAAATCAATGTCTCGAGTCTCAAAAGTGTGTAAAGTACAGCAAGCAGAGTCTAGACTTTGTATTTTGAATAGTATCTATTATCGGAAATGTACACACAATACACCAGAGTCATGTAGGACGATAATTTCTAAAAAATAGTTAGCCAGTCTGATACAAGTACTGAAAATATAAAAAGTTTATTTGCAGAAGTTCAACCAAATTAATGAGAATGAGAAACTGTTGTTTAAATTCTATATTAGCTACATGCTACATACTGTGATTATGGTTTATGTGAAATGTGATTGTCACAATATTTGTATTAGAAATAAACTCAAATTACATATGTAGATATTGGCTACCATCTTCAATCTTCATAATATGATGTATTTACAATGCATGTTATTGTTAGAATTTAGAATACGTGTATCGTGTATAACATATAACAGGCCGGATCTGCACCTGCCTTGTAACTTGCAATAACTCAGCATTAGGAAATTATTGTAATGTCTTTTGCCCACAGCGTTTAAAAAAAATGTATAATATAGTGGATAATTGGAACATGTGGAGTGAAATTAGGCTGTCCTTTCTCACTGCAGTATAAAGTATAAGCTTACACCCGAAGAAGAGCAGTGTTCAGTGTTCACTGCTCCAAAAAAACAACAATAATAACAACAACAACAATGTAATAACAAGTAGAAAAAAAAAACAATGACAAAAGTCATAATAGGTGTGAAAATAATTATAGTCAGCATTCACCACTTTGAACACTTTTGTTTTGAGTCTTGAGTCTCGAGTGGTGCTGACTTTTTGCTGTACCTGGTATGGAGTCTTATTGTCATTCACACTCGTAATTATTTTGCATGTAAACTACCACTGTACTGTTTTTATACACAGAATACAGAATATTACACGTGCACATGCAATGTCACACTTCTTTCTTTCTTTCTCCCAATAGAAATTTCAATTTTTTAGGCTTATCTGTATGAGGCTCGTTTTTGAACATACAGTATTATTCATGGACAACAAATTTTTGTCTTGTTTTTTTTTCTGCTGGGTACTGTCGGGTATTTACTATTTACTACATGTTGTTAAATATGATGTTGGGATGTGCTACTATGGGACAAAACCTGTGCTAAATACATACATGTGTGTTGGAATTTGGTATGCAAGAATGAAGAATGCAGTATATTGTTACATTCATAATGATATGATTATTTCACTGGGCGGAAGTGTCACACAAAGTGGAATAAAGTGTGACTGTAGAAAGTTGTTGAGTGTAAAGTGTAAAAGCTCGTGTAGTAACTGGTTATATTATTATATATAGTTTGTTGTCAGTCATCAGTTGTTCCTGACTAATTCATCCGTACGGATGTTACAATAGATGAATGACTTAATTACTAATAACGAGCCTATAGGTGTGGAAATGTTATCATCATTCCTTGTGAAATGTCTTTGCCATATCTCTTCTTTACTTTGCTGTACTCCAGCCTTCGGCTATATTAAATACACAAAAGTCCAGGCGCCTGAAAATATTTAGTGTGTAAGTATAATGAGCATGTCGCATGTAGATTGTAGGCTGTACAATGTAAGTTGTACGTGCTACATATTACATATGTATAAAGTAGATGCAGATGTAGATGCATACAATTTGCTGTGACTGTCAATTGTCAACCGTCAACTTGAGTCTTGAGATTTGAGATGCATCACATCTGCTAACTATGTATACATTATACCTGTCGCTGTCATGAAATCCTCATTCATTCAAATGCAGTAAAAGACTTTAAGGCATTGTTCAAAAGTTATATTTGAAAGAGTTTTCACAGAGTGATATGAGATTCACATAAAAAATGTATGTATACTTACACAATCCACAACGACACAGTAGAAATTACATATGTATGACCATCAGACTTCATTTCGTTGTTTCTCATATAATTAGATTTTGGAAAAAAATTGTACTCGTGTTTGCTCAGAATAAAATTTTTAGGATTCATTACCACATTAAATTCAATGTTTAATACGAGTTTGTCCACAATATAAAACTCAAAACTCAATACTCAATGCGGTGGTGTACTTTTAATGAATTCACCACTGTCATCACGTCGCATAAATTTGAGCGTCTCTTATGTTGACTATTGACTGGTTGTTTAGAATTTGTAGTCTGAATGATGGATTTCGATTTTCGATTATGTTGGATTTTGAGCATGTTTTCCTTTTCCTAATTGAGAATGGAAAAATTATAGTAGTACACCAAATAACGAGTAGCGAGGAGAAAGCAAAACAGAAAACATACCAAAGGCAGAAGAGACAGAATGCACCGTCAAAGAACAAGTTATCGATCCTCGTTATTTTTTACATGAAACTTTATAACAAAGGAAAAATCTTCAAAAGATTCATGTTTCTTTTACTATTAAATATTTACAGACAGCTGTACATAATTCGGCTCGTTCAGGTAAAAGAGGTTAAAGTATGTTTATAACGAATTATTTTTAGTCAAGGTTGTTGAGATATTTGATATTTGATACACCAGTCTATTTTATGACTGTGTCTATTTGGCCGCCAGTTTTTATTGTTTATGCAAGCCATGCATAAACAATGCGATGCATACAACATTTAACATTAATAAAGTTTACAACATGGAACGAATGATCACATCTTGTTTGATTTCATTGAATATTTCAATTTTCAATCTCTTTTATAAAAGTAAGAAAGTAGTAGTTTAACCTTGAATCTTAAATCTTGAGTAGTTCCAGTTTTAACATGTGAAGGGCAGACTTTCAAAAGTACCTCTGATTTTTTTTAATTCCATGGTAACAAACTCTGTTAACACAGTGTGTATA
>JAQGBH010004240.1:0-17392 GCA_034698265.1 Sminthurinus aureus | reverse complement strand
ATGACTGTCATATTTAAAATTCATTTCTAGACATCGATTGTGTCGTCTGCATGATTGCTCTTGTAATGGCTGACATAGAAAAAAATTTTCATTAATTTTTTTTGATGTTTTTGTATACATACAGACGGAAGTCGAAAATAATAAAGACATTAGCGATGAAATTGTTCTTTCATTTTATACGGCAATGGAACCGGGCCTTAGTGGAACATTAGATGCAGAAATGAATGGAGATGTTCTTGGAGCACTACATGGAAATACATCCGAACTTGGAAGTTTTGCTGTACGATTCCTTAATGGAGATGGTGTATTACAGTCCTCTCATCTAGTAACTACAGTTCAATCCATAAATGATATTTCTGATGCAACTCTAAGTAATATGGCTTCAAAAAGAGTTAATGGTAAATGGATATACGTCCTCAATAATCATAGTACTCCAAAAGAACGTGGTCAACCAAATCTGTTTGTACATACGGTTAGTTTGTACATTCTTATGAACAAGTTAAAAAAAATTAAATGTTTTCCCATCATTTATTTTTTGTAGTACAGTGTAGAAAAAATACATCCTTGAAAAGTGAAAAAAGTACAAACAATTCTTAAAGAATAACATAATATGTTTAATGTCTTTACAGGTTCATGCAAAAGGGCCCTTTACAATGGAAATTGTATATGAAACTGCTACTTTTTTCAATAGACCATCCATGCTTGCAGGTGAAGCTTATACAGAAGCTTTACTTTCTCATAGGTAATAAATCAATACATTATTATAATCTTCATATACTTCCTTACATTATTCACTATATAGACACATATATTTGTGAATTTTAGTAGTAACTAGTAACTAAAATGTAAAAGATATTCCCATTAATCTAATGTGTAAAACAACTCTTTGATTTACACTATTTAATTTAGTTGTAGCCTTTTTAGTACAAAAACAGAACAAGGAAGCAGAAGAACAGCTAGAAAATACAAAATACTAATCAATTTTTGTTTTTGTTTATCAATTTTATCCAATATTTAGAGATGAATTTCATAGAAAATTTGAAAATACATTCAATTTGAAAACCAAAGGATTCAACACGACAGCAATACAATTTGCACAAGCAGCACTTAGTAATGCCATCGGTGGTATTGGATATTTTCATGGGACAGCCAAAGTTCAGTCTACCTATAATAATGCTCCAGTTCCATATTGGCCTGCTAGTCTTTATTCCATGGTTCCGTCTAGAAGTTTTTTCCCACGTGGATTTTTATGGGATGAAGGATTTCATTTACTATTACTCAATAAGTGGAATCCAGAAATATCTGTGGATATAATTTCACATTGGCTAGATCTTATGAATACGGAAGGCTGGATACCTAGAGAAGAGATTTTAGGTGAAGAAGCCCTGAGTCGAGTTCCAGAAGAATTTGTTGTTCAAAGAAATGATGTAGCAAATCCACCTACATTGTTAATGGCACTAAGTGACATTTTAACTCGTCATCAGGATTGGTTGTTAACTAATCATAAATCTACCCTACTTAGAATGTGGCCACGTCTAACTGTTTGGTATCATTGGCTCAATCGAACACAAGTTGGAGATGCACCAGCAACTTATAGGTATTTACTATTTACATATTACATAATATTTCTTTCATCTTCGTCATAATATATATAAGAATTTATTTTGTATTAATTATTTATAAAAATATGTAGATGGAGAGGACGTAATGCAACTACAAGAAGAGAATTAAATCCAAAGACTTTAGCATCTGGACTAGATGACTATCCAAGAGCTTCTCATCCTACTGATGATGAACGTCATTTAGATTTAAGATGTTGGATGACAATAGCATCCAAGTTTATGGGTGATTTAGCAGATTTACTAGGATTTGATGCAAGTAAATATGTTGCAACATCGAAACTTCTACTTGATCAAGATCTTTTAGATTCTCTTCATTGGTCAAATGATTTGAAAGCATATGCAGATTTTGGTCTTCATTCACCTAAAGTTATTCTTAAAAGACCAGAAATTGATTATCGACAGCAACAACAACAACAACAGTATCAACAACAACAACCTGAAAAAGAACGTGTAACACTCTTTGCACCAAAATTTGGATATGTAAATATGTTTGGATATGTCAGTTTATTCCCAATGTTACTACAAGTGCTTTCACCCAATTCTGAAAAATTATTAATCCTTTTAAATCAATTACAAGACCCCAATCTTCTTTGGACACCTTATGGCCTCCGATCCTTGGCTACAAATGCTCCACTTTATAATACAAGAAATACAGAACATGATCCACCATATTGGAGAGGACCTATTTGGATTAATATAAACTTTTTGGCTCTAAAATCCTTAAAGTATTATTCCACTGAAGGTACCGGAGCCATTGGGAGTATAAGTAAACAAAGGTATTTAAAATTAAGGGAAAATGTTATTGAAAATATAATGAGGCAATACTATAAAACTGGATACATATGGGAGCAATATAATGACGCTAATGGAGATGGTAAAGGATGTAGACCTTTTACTGGATGGTCTGCTCTTGTTGTTTTAATAATGTCAGAAGAATATTAAAATTCCAGGTTTTGTTTACTATTATGTTGAATAGAGAGGGAATATCTTTTATCACTAAAAAAATAAAAATCGTCCTTATTTCAAAATAAATGAAAATAAGGACGAGAGACTTTCAAACTTATAGAGAGACATACTTTAAGACATGTATTATAAATTTTGAACGACACGTTGTACACGATTATGTGCTTTCAAATTATTATTTTTATAAAATTTGTTGTTGTGAAATTGTTTAATGATGTGGAATTTCTAGAATTATTATTATTATTGTTCTCATCAAACAAAATACACTTTTTTATGTGTGATGAGAGTGTATTAAAAATAAAATCTTGACCTGTTATTTCTTTCTTATTTCTATATGTTTTATCTAGTCGGTTTCCATATTGAACATTTTGTGCGTTCTACATAATATGTACTTATGTATAAATATATATATTTATATATTGTTGTGTCAATAAAATAGAAACAAAAAAAAACCCCAATGAAAAAAAATGATTAGTTTTGAAACCAATTGAACTTTTTGTTTCAATGAAATGTTAATCATTTTTTTTGTTTTGTGTACATATTTTAATGACCTATCGTGGTGCTAGTTTCCTCTATGTATATATATACATCCTTTTAAAATAAATTTTAGCCATCCTAATGTTAGGAATTATGACTAAATATGTAAAAGTATAATAATTAATAATATATACTGTTTTGCATATTCAATACAAAAACTAAAGCAGTGAATCAATTAGCTACATCTATACATTGTATTAAATACATTATGCATTTTGCAAGTATCTATACGAGTCACTATAATAATTGTCTGTCAAATAAAACATTAAAATTCGTATATTGAACTACACTTATAAATAAAATAGATTATACACACAACATTTTATGAATCTTCTACCCTAAAAAGCAAAATGCTTTTCAGTATCAAACAATAACTAACTATACGTAGATTATAGATTATAGCTATAATAATAGATATTAATGCATCATGATGTGAAGCATATTGTGTAACTCAATTTATATACAATTTCTTGTACATTTTCTTGTCCTCAATTGTAAAATAAGCTATTAGAATAAGCTATTAGCTATAACATATAAGTACATTATTATATCCATATCATACAAAACACACTAATACTATAAATACGCGCAAATATAATGTACTGAATAGAAGGTATCTATGTTAATGAAAATGTTATCAACTATAATAATATAGTATGTCTCACTCATTCATTGCTCTTATTACAAATTAAAAGTTGCATGATGTTTAAAATGTAACTATAGCCAAAGCCATGTTTGTAGAAAAAATGATCCATTTTTAAAAACTCTTTTGATTGAACGAAAAAATAAAGAAAAAGGAAAAAGATTGTAAAATATTATTTACATTATCCATAAAGACTATATATACGATCTATATACAGGTTTATATCATATATCATATATTATAATAATTGTTGCTGCATAACTTTATTTTTTCATGCATGATGTACAAATATTTTATTATTTATACCTACATAACTGATTATTGATTATAATTATTGTTATTCATTCGAGTTATAATTTCGTATGAATTAAAAATGGTTAATAAATTTTCGTTTCTTTTCTATATATATATATTATTAATAAATAACAGGAATCATGTACACTTCTGACTATATATCAAATATCAACAAAAAAAAACAAACAAAAAACGCAACAACAATAATAGTTCTAAGTTCTAAAACATAATACATATTACAAAAAATGTAGGAATTAATTTTTAAAATAAGTAATTGTGAATGCAATACACGACTAATTTTTGTTACATTATGCATACATCTAAGTATTGATTAATATTACATGGTTTCGAATTCTAATATCCATCATTAGCATGTTATTTCAGTATAGAATTACTAGTATACATAATCATATGATTATTTTATACAATCATTAGGAAACAATTAAACGAGTTTAAATGCTATACATTGCATATATGGTATTAGACACCATCATTATGATAATAAGTGTGTACAAATAATATTTTGATATAATGTATAGAACAAATTTTGGCTCATCTTAGTAATAATGAGAAACTCTTCTTTGCATACATAATAATTAATTAATAATATACTATATCAAGTTTTACTTTTCATCAATATATTTGCCCACAGCAAATCGCAAAAGTAATAGTAGATAGTAGTAGTGTAAAAAAAGTTTACTATTGGTATAATAATATGTATAGTTGCTTCATAAATACTTTTTTCAAAATCACTTTTGGTGCCGTTATAATAATCATCATTTTTTTTAGACATTGGCAATGATGAGAATTTTTTAAATATAATTTAAAACTTTCTTTTCCCATCCAAAAAAAGAAGAAGAAAGAAATAAAAACTTTGAAAACTAAATGTAACAACACATAATAAAAATGTAAGCCTTTTTTTCTAATGCGAATAATCATTTTTTCCTCTTCTTTCTTTTTAAATCCTTAAAACAGTTGCTTTAAAAACGAGCCGTCAACCATCACAAATTTAATATTATATAATAATAATATGGAGTATCTTAATCATTAAAATGTTTTTCTCTGAACTGCTCTGTGTCCTTCTTCTTCATATTCTCGTTTGGAAACCCACATTTTCTTAAATGTATCTAAGGAGGCAAGAATGGATCCACCTATCCATGTGGAATAAAGTCGTTCTTGTGGAGCGGAAATCTAATACGAAAAGATGTAACAAGATAAAATACAAATGCATTTTTTTTGCTATCAACATGCTCTGTTTTAATCTATATTTTAAATAGAATGTATATTGTATAGGCACGTATTATAATTACCTTGATTTTGACATCTTTTGGTGCTAATTTTCTCATTTCACTCAAAAGGCGATCACCAAAACCCTTGTGAATAAATGAATAATAACAAATATTCTATAATACATGACATTCTATAGTATGTATTTAAAAATGGACATAACTTGTATAATATTGTTGAGTTGTTGTTGTTTAGTCAACAGTACAACATATCATAATAATGTTGTTTTACATGATATGTATTAGCTTTTAATTTCTATAATAATACCTTGAATAAAGTTGATCCCCCAGATAAGACAATATTTTGGAATAGTATTTTTCTTAGGTCCATATCAGACTTTTGAATGGCAAAAATAAGAACTTCATGTAGCCCTTCACATTCTTCACCGATTAAATCAGGTCTAAATAATACTTCTGGAGCTCTAAAACGGGCAGGACCAATCTAAAAATGACACGATACACATTTATGTATACTAGTTTTATTTTTTTTATTACAAATGTTGTACATGAAACAATTCAAGAAATCGTACGCTATCAAAAGAAAAAAGAGACTTGATGGTATCTATTATAAATTACGTTAGGCTTTACTTACATCTAACGAGTTACCATCTGGTAGTTTGTAAATACGTTTTTCTGACTCTCCAGCTATAAATTTCAATGTGAACAAAATTTAAAAAATGTCTATAATAAATATTTCTCACTATGTACAATGTATAGTATAATACAAGTATAATACATAATGTAATGCATTACGGGATTCATATTACTAATTCTTGTTACTTACCCGATTCTTCTTTATAAGGATTTGAAGATAGAAAACATTCCTTTTCTTTTATAGTTTTGACAATTTCAAATTCTGAAGATGTTCTGAAATTCACTCCTTCTTTTCTAAGCAATAATCTGTATTATAACCAAACAAAACATATTACAGTATAACTGAAAAGTTAAATTGAAAATATATGTAGATGATATAAATTACATGCCTGTTCAAAAAAAATTATTCCTCCAGAAAGCACCACACTTGCATACTATTTTATTACCATTTTATAGATTTATGCATAAAAAATCTAACCTGAGATATCTAGAAACGTCTCGACCAGCAACGTCAACTCTCATAATGCTATGTGGTAATGCAAAACCTTCATAAATAGGCACAGCGTGAGTAACTCCATCACCAGAATCAAGTACAACACCGGTTGTCCTTCCAGTAGCATATCTAAAGTGAAAGTGGGGAAAACAACAGATTAATTTACTTAGTTTACCACGGTAAAATTATATTGTACACTTTATTCGCTTTGCAATATGTATTATTTAAACTTACAAACTTAAAACAGCTTGCATAGATACAAATAAAGCTGGTGCATTTAGTGTTTCAAAAAATATTTCAGCAGATTTTTCCCGATTTCTTCGAGGATTCAATGGTGCCTCGGTCAAAAGTACAGGATGCTAGAAAAGAAAAAAAAACAGAAAAATAAGAAACAAAAACTATCATTAGTTGTCCTTTTTAATACATTTTTATGAAATTCCCCACGTACGGATGTAAGGATGTAATACAATACACATAGCATGATTTCTAAATGTAAATATTTATACAGATTGGACAGATTTGATAATTTAAAGGTACATAATATTATAATGATACTTACTTCTTCAGAAAAAGTCTGTAGTTGGTCTTTGCTGTAAATATATTGCCATATTCTTTCCATATCATTCCAATCAGTAACAATACCATGTTCCATGGGATATTTAATTGCTAATAAAATATCAAAAGAAACAAATACATTCATGTAAAACTCATATTTTATTAATTCCAACATAATAATAATAACAATAATAATACCATTACATACCTAATAATCCTCTATGTTCTTCAGCTTTTCGTCCTATAAACAGATCACCTTCTAAGGCTCCTGCCATTACTCGTACATGCTTTGGCCTTCCAATACTGCAATTTTATAATCAAACAACATCAACAATTAATAATAATAATTACTGTTATTGTCAAGAATTTATCAAAATCCTGCTTCTATAGATGTCAAAAACACGAATCATATTTTGGATTTGGTAGTTATTTATTGTGTTTATCCACTTACAAGTTTGGAAAACGACATTTTGGTATTTGATCTCCGGCAAATCCAGCTTTTATTATACCAGATCCCTAAAGGACAAGAAAATGAAATAATATTAATGTGTATTCGCCCACAAGTACATGAAAACAAAATAATGGAAATACTAACAAAGGACAACAATAATAATTAAAACAGTTGCAATACACTTTTTATTATAGAAATGACTCATATAATTTTGATAAACTGTCTATTTTATGTACTACTACTATAACATGTAATTATCTCCACAGACAGAAACAATATTTTGATTTTAGATTTTAGATTTTTTGAAACTAAAAAATATAAAATAGTATTAATTAACTCACATTATCAATAACTACAGGTTGATTAACGAGCTCCATTTCACCAGATTTGTATGAGAGTCACTTCTTATTTAGTTTTAGTTAACTATATAGATTAAAAATAATTAAAATTGACAATTAGACATTATACAAAATACAAAATCTGCTGATAATACACCTTTGATTTAAGCTGCGATGGTCTGGCGGGGTTGAAAAGCCCGGAAATCTCGATGGTAAGTATGGTTCAAATGTTGAAAAAAAAAGGTTGTTCAGATTTCAGATTCTAATGGACAATTAAATTAAATTGTAAAACCTTTTTAGGACCGATATTTATTGGGGTAAGATTATTTTTTAATGTTTTTATTTGTTTTAACTGTAATTGGAAGGTATGTTTTAAGCTGGAAGTTTGTTCTTTAAAAGTGGAGAGAGTTGGAGTTAAAACTTACTGAAAAAGACTTTCCAAAACCTAAAAGTTTTTTGTAATCTGTATAAACATTTTTCTTAATTGCTATAAATTATTTTACTTTCACATTACACATTATGCTTTGAAATGGATAAACTTTTCATTTAACTTTCAGATTAAATCTCCAGTATGGCTGAGAAAGTAAAAAATGTTCGGAATATTTCTCCGTTTCTTCAGTACTTTCGGAATTTCATCCTTGGGGTAGTTATATTTTGGATGCTCATATTTGTCATTTTGTCACAATTTGTTTGGCTTTGTATATGTGTCTAATGTATAATAATATATTTTTCTTGTCATTATTATATTGGTTTAGTGAGTTTGTCTAGTTCATTATAATATATTTGGTTTTCAATTGTTATTCAGAGAGAACATGTACCAGAAAGAGCCAGCTTAAGATACACTCCTCTGGTTTCTAAAAGAGATCAACCACCACCAAATATTCCAGGTGGACCTGCACATAAATTGAGTGCTAATGCATATTGTCAACGGTGAGAAATTGATATTGAAACGACATTTCCATTTAATAAAATTCCTGACTATTTAAATGACCACTTGAAATGATTTTCATCTTGAGACTAATAAGCTAACAATCATATATTATGTATATATGCATTCTCAATTACAGAGATGGAAGACGAGAAGTTGGACAACCTATAGTTGTACTTGAAAATAGAAGGACGAAATTGTTATCAGATGGGTACTTACTTAAATATGATCAAGTTTAATAGTTGTATTTTAATTGTAGAAAAGCATACATACATAATATAATAGAGTATGGGTCTGTGTCGGTATTACATGTTTGAAGTTGTTACATGGTCGCAACTCTATGAAAAAGAGTTGCTGGACATTACCGCTTAGAATCTACCACTCAAAAAAGTGAAAGGAAAGACTACATCACTGTTATGTCATCACATGTGATTCAATGTAAAAAGTTACTCAGAATCTGAGTAATGTGAGTGGTAGATTTTCATAGGCAATGTCCAGGGACTCTTTTTCAGGATCTCGATCGAGATTCTGCGCAGAGTCTCGAGCAGGGACAATGTTTGAAGTGTATATTGTAATGTATTAAAGTACTCTATTCTGCCTATAACATTTAAAATTTTTAGTTCGGCAGCAAAACCAGCCGTAGCTGAAGCAGGAAAAAAAACTGTAACACCCAAGTTTCCTGGTCAGCAATATGATTGGGATGTACACGATAACCCAACAGGAGAAATAAGGAATAAACCTTAAAAAATTATCGCTGATTTTAATTTGTAATCTTGAAAATTTAATGAAGTGCTACTACATAATATATAGACCTCTTTCTTAAAATAAATATCTAGCACTCATCTACAGGATAAAACAAAATTATAATATATATGATCGAAACTTGTAAAACGGTACAAGTTTAATAGTAGTAGTCGCTGTAAATACATAAAATTTTATGAAAAAATATTAATTATTATTTAATAAAGTCATTAAAATATAATACAAACTGCACATATAATAGTATATATGATTTCTTTGTGCACGTCTACCAAAACTCATAAAATTCGGTTTAATATTCTGGTTTTTCCTTTTCATCTCATATTATTTTATTATTAAACAACTTTTATTATTTAACTGTACAACTATACAGAGTTACATGTGGTATATATGCTTTTAGATATTTAAAATTTAAAACACTATATTTTCTTATTATATTACATTATGTAGGTTCAAACTTCAGTACATCCATGTGAAAAGATCTTTACATTTTACATGCAATCAATCAAAAATGAATCACATAACTTAAAAAAAAACAAACAAACAAAACTCATTCCTAAATATTTACTAGGTAATTTTTACTTTTTCAATCAACCAACTGATTATATTATTATTATTATCTTTCAGAACAAAAAACGTAAATTGAATATAATAATAATATTGAATCTTGATAGTAAATAGCAAAACAGCAAAAGTACATTTCAGGTAAAAGTCATAACACGGAAAAAACTGAAGTGTAATAATTTTCCTGTAATTCATATCGCCTTGATTCAACCCATAATGTCTCTTCTTCTTTTTTTTCGAGGAACTTCTGGTATCATGTATCATACATAAATTATAAATTAGACATCGAAAGATAATCATAATAATTACTATAATATTATTATGATGATGTAAATTGATTACAAGAAATGTACAATACATTGTAACCTTTTGAACTGTGACAATAATTATGTGATAGACTCTCAATATTATAATGTTATCATTCTACAATCAACTATGGAAATTTCTGTACACACGCATACTGTATTATTCATCATGTTAAAATACAAAAAGTACAGTATTATTATTATTAACATGTTAGGGAAAAATATTTAGTTATAAAAGTTATAGAAATTTTTGAATAAACTGCTTGTGATCAGCTGTCATACATAAGTATATATATTTACTACCCAATGAGTAGTACCCATTTTCATTTTGAAGTGGGGGGGTTTTACAATATTTTTGAGCATGTTTATCCTTTTTAATGCTTTAAGCTGAGGTAGAAACATGAAAGATTTTATAATCCATAAATGCAAAACAAAAAAAAGAAAAAAAAAATTACATGAAACTTTTTTTGAAAGGTATTTACATGTTGTTTTACGTTAAATATATTATATACGTAATATTATAGTAGATTCAAGGAAAAATACGCATTGTAGTCAAGAAAATATACATAAGTGGTGGTTATTTAATTAGTTAGAATCATCTTGTACATCCATCGGTTCAACTCTATTTTCTTTATATTCTACACTATTCCTTTCATTATCATGACCTTTACTACTAGAAACAGTTTCTTCTCGAACTTTATCTCTTCCTCTTTCTTTTCGATCTATCTTTTCTTCTCTATCACGATCCTTTCCCTTTTCTCTATCTTTGTCTTTTTGACTTCGGTCTTTATCCTTTCCCCTCTCTCGTTCTCTGGATCTATCCTTTTCTTTTTTTACTTTCTTGGACTTTTTCAACTTTTCTACTTTGTCAACTTTGACCTCTTCACGTTTCTTTGACCTAGATCTTGATCTTTTAACTATTAGTACGGGCGAGCGAGATCGTGTCTTTGCCTTACGCCGTTCTCGGCTTTTGGATCTCTTTTTACTTCTGGCTGCTCTTCTATCCCTGTGGAAGAAAACAACGAAAAGGAATAACATTTCAATATGAAAATTACATTACCAAAAGAATCAGAATATATAATACATAGTAACACATAAACTGTGAAACATATACATAATATATATAACAGAATTTGACTCATAAAATTTATTTTCCATTTTCCATAAACAAATAATTTAGGAAATATTTAAAGGCTATAACAATAAAATTTAACATACTTAGATCCAGATCTAGATCGTTTTGGAGATTTTGTACGCGATCTTTTTGATTTGGTGGTTGCTCGATGAGGATGACGATTACGAGACGAAGATCTTCGTTTACTTCGTGATCTACTACTGTGTCGACGACTTCTACTCCGACTTCGTCTACGACTTCTTGATCCTGATCTACGTCCTCTGGACCTTGAGCGCTTTCTTGAATGGCTTCGACTTCGACTTCTCTTGCGGTGATCTAAATTGTTATTTTAAAAAAAGAAGAAAAAACACATTAAATTTTCCTACACATTTGAAACATTTTCATTGAAACATTTTCATACAATAACAATAATAATAATTATTATTTTAAATTAAGATTTCAGAGCTATGAAATATTAAGTGTGCACATATTTGTTTCATATTACAGCAAGGTGAAAGGTGAATGTTTGTTTTTTTTTTTTCATTCTATTTTACATTACAAATTCTACAAAAATATTTTATGCCTAAAAAACTTACCTTCTAATCCTTGTGATATAATATTTTGCGCTTGACGGGACATTGCTTCCTCTATTTCTTTTTGAGCGGCTTCATTAGTTTTTGCCTGTGGTTTGATTATGGCTTGTGTAGAATGATAGACCCTATAATTGTGGAGAAAATAAAAATAAACCAGTCAGAAATTTGTTTAAAGAGAGAAAATTACTCATGTGATATCACTTGAGGTATACTTATAAAAAATGGTAGAAAATAAAACAACAATAAAAACAATTTGTAGTGGAAGAAATACAAAAGCAATTTTTTCTTTCACTAGAAAATAACTATGCTATGGTGAAACCCTTTAGAAACTAGAAACTAGAAACCCCCCTTCTTTAGTCTACCATTTTCATTCAACAACTTACACAATATATGAGTACTTACGCTGAAATTATTCTAGGAAGTAATGTAATGCATTCATTGATTACACATCATACACACTTTTATAATAAAGTACATATATACACAACACATAAACTCTGTTTTATCATATATTTTTTTTGGCTTGCAGTTTGAGTATGTTTCTTAGCAAGAGACGTGTGATTTTGCAACAGTTAACGTATGTATGTAGAAGTTCACTCACTTCGACTCGCAAGTCAAGAATTAGCTAGAGAGAGTGGGGATGTTGATTTCCGCCTATGATTAGCAGCTATTCAGATTGTGCCTTAACACACAGAGAACAAACAAAAAAAAGAAACGGAATACATTTTTTTAAAATATGAAATACGACGAAATATGTGCCTAAAATTTCTGTTATGTATTAATTACATTCTCATTAACAAAATTTGGCTTGATTGGCGGTGGCAATTGTGGAAATCTTTTTTTTTTGAACATTATCATTATTTTTTACTATATTATATCGTTATTAAATCTACTAAAAAAGAGAAAAGGAAGAATCTATATAAACGACGAAAGTATAAATTAATGAAAATAATAGTAATCATTATATATCAAAAACCACATAATTCCATTCCAGCCAAGCCATCTTCTACAATCTGATACATACACATTTGTTTTGCTGATAAAGTAGTTCGTTCTTTTTTTTTTCTTTCGTGTGTGTGAAAAAACTCTTCATCTCTTATTTACCAAATAAAACTAACAATGCCAAGTCAATTGTCTGTTTCAATTTGACGCTGCACGTGTAAGGTCCGGTTTCCAAGGTATGTCCTTTCATTTCCTTTCCTTTAATTTCGGCTCCCCAAACCACTGATACACAGAAAAAAAACCAAAAAAAAACAGATGCCTTTTCACAATTGTTTCTTTCTTTCTTTTTTTTTGGCTAAAAAATATTATCACCATCACTAATGATATGAGAAGAGGTTTTCTTTAACAAATTATTTTTAGAGAAATTTAGCCAAAATATGATGAACAGGATGAATTCTTATTTGTTTTTAGAAATGCATCAGTAGCACAGTTGTTGTTCTGTTCATTTGTGGTGCCAGAAGTATCAGAGTAGAAACCGAAGAAGCATATACATGATGTGATGTACATCCAAACGTACAAGTTCCCATACAACAGCAAGAACAACATAAGAACAAAATATCAAGAACAAAGAAAAACAACATTCATTTCATATCATCATAAGAATATAAAATATGATGAGATAATTGTTGAAGATTCGGTCGATTTCCAATGTGATATCCTTTCTCGTCCATTGGGTTTCATTGTTGCAAGTTTTATAAAGTAGTAGTAGTAGTAGTATAATAGCAGCAAGAAGAATAATATTGTTACCAAAAATACCAACTGAATCATAATATTACCTACCATTGTTATTATTATTATTATTATTATAAACTACAAAAAAATAGCCTCTAAGAAAGGAAAAGGAGTCCTTAAAGTAGACAGATTATCAAAAATATCGAGTATCAAGTTTATATAATACACATATTATGGTACATATACATGTATCAATTTTATATAATATAAAAATTCAAAAGGAAAAAAAACAAACAGAAATAAGTATTATTTTCAAAATTCATTTTGAAATCCTCAAAATAACTTACTTGATATATTTGTTCCCTAGTTTCTCTCCATTTCGTCGTAGGGCTTCTAAAATTGAGGGCTGTTGACTGAATTCAATCAATGCATAGCGTAATGGATCATTATCTCGGGTGCAAAATCGGAAATATTTTATTTCTCCAACCTGTCCAAAAAACTCCATCACTTCATCAGAAGTCAACTGAAACAATAGGTAATAAAAATCAATTTTTTACTTTTAAATTTATGCATAGTATAAATATACACATATAATACAATTATTTTAATAATAATTCACAACATTTGTAATTATTACTACTACTAAAAATGTTAAATATATTATATACTTACATCAGGATCTAAATTAGCCACTAGCAATGTTCTTCTAATTTCTTCTAGTTTTCTTGTATCATTATTTAAGAAAGGTATTGGAGGATACGATGGCAGATGGTTTTCTAATAGCATAGGATCTACTGTAACCACAACTTGATGTGGATGTACTCCTTCAATTTGACTGCTTACATGTTGAGGCAATTTAGGTTCTACAACTCCGGGCAATAGCGATCCGGTTCTCAAAAGTTCCAAACCCTTTTGTTCATCTGGTATTTCACCTTTAGGAAAATCAAACAACATAATATATACGTTAATATAAGTATTTTACTATCATCATCATCATGATTCATCATTCATTATATATATACTAAAATCTAAAATGTATTAGTTATTAGTTCAACTTGTATGTGTGTAATAGCATTTATATGTATAAAATTTAAAATACCTATATATTTTTTATATTTAAGTGCTATTTTTTATACTTGTTGAATTTCCTTACCTTCCATGTATGGTGTGATTATTATAGCCCGGTCAATAAAAACAGTATTTGTCAAATATTGTGCTACACCAACACTGTCTTTTTCATAAAATTTAACAAAACAGATTTTACTTGACATTTGTCCTAAATCCCTGTAAAGTAAAACAAAAAACACTCAAATAAATTTTTAGAATATATTATAATATTATAATCATAAACCAAAATCAGATGTCGGCTAGTAAAATGCATGAAAATGTTCATTTTAGTACATGTGTAGTGTGTAGTATCTAGTAAATATCTAGTATTATGATGAATGGAAATAAATCAAAACTTACACAGTAGGATACAGTCGTAAATCATCAATCTTTCCAATGAATCCAAACATGCTGATCATTTGTTCTCTGTTCGCTTGAGGAGCGATATTAGAAATCTGAAAAATCAGAAAAAAAAACACAATTTTAAACTATTTGCAAGAATGTTTTTTTAAATACAATTATTTACATATTTTATGAAAAAAATTTGGACCGATTTGAAACTTTTAGTCAACACTAGCTAGACCATTTCCAAAACAAAAAATAAATGAATGAAATTTCTTTAATTATACTGACCTGAAGAATTCTTGTACTTTTGATTGACTGTACTTTTCGGTGACTTTTGGTTTCTTTTGTCCCATTCTTATGAGATGATGGCCTCGGAGGAGGACTCCTAGAACGAGATGACCCTGAATCTCCAGCAGTCATCTTTAAACTAACTTTTTACTACAATTCTATAAAAGAGACTCAAACTCTCTGTTCTCTACAAAAACAAAATATATTGCAATTTTTTTTCCACAAAACTAAAAAGGAGAAAGGAGAAAGGGTTTATTTTTTATTTTTGTAACATTCAAAGGTTTTTTCTTTGAGCTTTTAATCGTACATAGTGTACACAAAAGAACACTAAAACAATTTACTTGGGTGTAAAAATAACTTCAAACTAAACTCAATTAACCACCATGTCACAAATTCCTATTTTTAATGTAATAAATTACTTAAACTTTAGTTAACTTTTTTATTTTTCAATAGTCACCAGGCACGGAAAAATGTTGTTTTCGGATTGATTTGAATTGTTCGCGCGTTTTTCTAAGGTTTTTTTTTCAATGTTGCTCGTAAATGTGAAAGTCCATACTAAAAATATTAGCTCACGAGTTTAGCACTTTTTTGAAGATGCATGTACTTCAGGTCAAAGACTATAACGACCCTGAAAGTTTCAGTGTCCTAGGTTGACCGGAGGTATTTAAAAAAAATTTAATAAAGTTTAAATTTAACATGTAACATTATGTGCGCAGGAAACTTTGTAGTCGAATTACTCGCAATTATTAAACACGTGAACCACGTGAACTGGTATTTTTAGTATGGACTTCCACAAATTATACCTTTCCAAAAATGTTTCCGAATATGAGAATTTTTCACCTGAACATTCCGTAATCTTTATTTTGACATAATAATATTGCTCCCACAAACATGGCCCAAAGTCCAAAAGCCGTTTTACAAAACATATATAAGAAAAAGATTTTTTTTGAAAACGACTGGTTTTTTGGGTTTTTTTCATTGTTCATTTTCATCCATAAACTATGTATTTTCGAGCACTACTTGCAAATATAGAAGAGGTTACAGGCCGTTCGTCACATGCACACTCCAAAATACATTGACTGATAATTGATAATATTGACATTTTTTCATTTAATCCAAAAAAGTATCATAATATTGTGTGAGCAAGAAAACTGATTTCCCGTTTTCATGTATTATTATGTAAACAGTGTATAGTATCCAATAAACACACTGCATTGATTGCACATTGAACACAGTAAATACGCAAAAGAGCATGATTTCAAGTTCAAGTGCTTCCTAATAGATAAAAAATGCTGATTCGGATGTATGCTCAAAATATCAAAACACTCATCAGATCGCCAATTACACAAAGAGTATGTTTATGTATGCATAAAATAATTTAAAGGAAATAAAAAAAACAACTGTGCAAACTCGGAAGTTGAAAAATATTGATAATTGATAAAAATGTGGTGAAAAATCAATAGTGCCTTTGCTTTTTTCTTTCTCCTTGTTGAGCTTGATGTTTACCAACAAATCAATGTTCAAGTTTAATTCCGTATTTTTGCTAGTATAAAAGCCGCATGAAAATTGAGAATGAGCATCAAATCCAATCACTTGCAATTCTACTCCAGTTCAACAGAAAAAAGTCTCTAGTTTTGAATTCAGTTTTAATAACTCTTTATTTCAATTCAATTTTGATATTCCGAGTTAGTAAAAAAACAAGGACTGAAAATGTTCAAGTTATCACTTTTAGCAATCCTGTTTGTTGGCCTTGTCCAGCAGGCGATTGTAGCTCCAGTACTTGATCAGAAACTACTCAACTCTCTCAGAGAGAAATCAACATACTCAACCAACATCCTCATTTCCATGAAAGATTCCACTGACGCCGTTCTCAGCTCCATTAACACTGGTTCCTTTGCTACTCGTGAAGACAGATTGAACACTGTTGCTTCTACTCTGA
>JAQGBH010004239.1:0-17396 GCA_034698265.1 Sminthurinus aureus | reverse complement strand
TCATAATTATGCGTTTGGTCAAACGCGCACAATAAACAAAACAATTTGGTGACGAGTTTTGCCCCACGCTCCTTTAAAGATATTACATAAAGAACCAATTTTCGGATTATATATTATTGTGCTACACAGACATGTGTACATCGAAAACCTAAACTTCTTCTCATTCTATGGTGGGAAATCTGTGTTGTTTTAGTCGTTTATTTCCGGGTTCTTAAGAATTAGATCAAATTCTTTTTCATTATTCTCTCTACCAGCAGGTATTTTATAGTTTAATTCGATTCAATGTAAATTCGATAAAAGTTACGCTAAAGTCAATGTATAGCTAAACAAATAAAAATACCAGGAACCTGAACAAAACGAAATACAAATAATATACATAGGCGTTATTCATAAATATTTAAAGTAGGATAATTATAACAAATGTGAAAATCTACTTGAAAGCGAGAGAGAAAAAAGCACCTCACGAACTTCACTCACGTCACTTCCTACTACAATTACTACTACTACTACTTCAGAAAGTTCATCATCGCTTGATATACACACAAAAAAATAAAATATATTATATACGATATTATGCTTTTCAAAAAGAAACACTTGTGCAATAGCAATCGATTAGACTGATAATCATTGAGCCCATTATTTGAGTTGTCTACTCTCCAGTGTGTAATCTATTATCATCACCAACTACATATAATAAGTACTTCGATACAAACAAAACACATTTAGTTTTATTTATGCATATCATTAGGCAAATCACTATCAAAATATCATAAAATGACATAATATTTTGTGTGCGTGAGTGCAATAATAATAAAAAACTGATAGCCGTTGTTCTTTGTAGTTTGTACATGCCAAACATTCTCCTCTTGTAATACTCATAAAGCACTTGAAAAATACTTAAAATATTAAATAAAAATGACGTCGAAATCAAAAAAATCAACATCAACAACATTATCAACATCATCAACACCATCGTCGGGTGGTAGCAGTGATAAGAAGAAGGAACCCAAGTTCCAAATATCTGATGATGAATTACAAGGTAATTTTTTTAATTGAATGTGTTTTATAAATACTGTATAAGTACATGCAACTAATCATGATCTGCATGATTACATTTCTTATTTCTTATACATGGCGTATTGAGGGAAAATACTCAGTTCTAAATAGAGAAATACTTGCGTATTTATATGAATGAATAATGAATAAAGGCTCTGGTGAACATTAAGTCCAAAAACAACTGGTTTATATTAATAATTATTATGATTTTAAATTTTTTATACCTTTTGCACATCTGTGTGTGAGGAAAAAATTTAGTCATTATCGCATGAGTGACGCAAATCTTTCTTAATCTGAACTCTGGACATTTTTTTCCCGTTGATAATAGAATATATTAAACATAGTATTCGCAGATTTCAGGACGTCAATTTCATTGAAAATTACAATGTGGTTTTGCCCATTAACATTATGCTGTGACTTTATCTTGTTCGACTATGTGTTTATTTCACTCTCCCCAAATCACCAAAATGACAATAATAAACCATTGAGGTTGCCGAGAATGTATGATAAAGTATCAAGCAAATATTGTGTTAGTAAGTTGAAACCATTTTGGTTCCAATTTCAATCAAGCTGTAAGCATTCAACATATTTACTCATTACTCATTTACTCACTATTTCGTATATTCGGAAATATAATAGCGTAACCACAAGGTGTGAAATTTATTGACGTCTTTAATTGGTAATTGATGATGATAGTGAAGAAATAGACAAATAAACGTAGTGAAAGAGTACACATTTTAAACTTTATACAACATACAGTACGTATGGACGTAAGCTGAATTCTGACTTGAGTTTACCACCTACACCAAAGAATATAAATAAAAACAAAACAGGTGTGATGAAGATTCAAACTATCAATGATCAAACAAAATTATCAATCATCTGAAATAAAAAGTACGTCATAAATAATTGACTTAGGTATGTTCAAATGAATAGTCAAAAATCAAAAGTACAAAATTTTTGGATTGATTGTGCAATTTTTCCAAGATTTTAACATTCAAATCAAAATGATGGACTTTCGACTGGATGCGACTCTACACTCTATGCAAGTGTGTTGTACATGCATACTCTGCACTATGCACTATTTAAAAACCCTAAGAACGTCCAAACAAAGTAAACAATGATAAGGAATAAGAGGTACATGTGTCTATGAAAAAATGCGCATCCATAATCCAAAATCCACATGATACAAAGGGATATTGAGAAAATGGAAATGGAAAACTTGTGGATAAGTAAATATTAGATTTTTTCCAAAGTATAATATATACAAGATTATGACAGAGTTCCTATAATATTATAGGAATCTCAAATAAATCTATCACAGTACAGAAAGTTGTTTTCCGTTGAACTGCCGGGTGAGCATACATACATTCCATGTGTAAATATGTATATATGCATATATGCTTTCGATTGGTGATATTAGGGGAGTCAAGTAACCATTTACATATGATAATGTACTTGAACCTTTTATTTTAGTTTGTATTAAATATATGTATTGTGTGTAACACATACATGAGTTGTATATAAATAATAAATACAGTACTTAAAAATCAAATTTAATACCTTTTGCCACTGCTTTTTACATTTTACATTTCTATGTACAATAATATAGTCGCTAAAAATGCACAAATTGTGTTTGACGATATTAAATTAATGTGTTCAACAATTTTACTAATATGTGTGTAAGAGAGAAAGGGGAATAATTATACGAGTGGAAACGTTGATAGTCACATTGCTATGTATACAGTATACACATATTATTCGTTATACATTATGTCCATTTGTATATTCAGCGAGACGCTAATCGTTTTCAATTCTCAGATAAGCACGTAGCTCAATCACATGTCATTCTTCCTTTGCTCACTATAATATTCCTCTCTCCATCGCTTCGCTGCTTTGGTTCATTATTAGTCATCCGTGCTTTGTGCTTTACCAATACTTAAGAGCAAGACTTAAGAGCCCATATATTTGTATATATGTGTAATATGTCAATACGGATCATATATTGTACAGTGTACAGTCAGTGGATATGAATAGTAATAAAATACTAATCATCGAACAACAAAAAACAAGAGTTTGGAGTGCTAACATATTATATACTACAGCTTCCAACTTGATACTTTATTTGACGAGTGAGTGTGAGTAGTTTGTGGCAGTCTGAGTCAAACTTTTCTAGTTGTTCGTTAAAGGTGGTCGTGAACTGAGCCATTCTTTCTTGCTCTCTATTACGAACTACAAATTAATACTGGAAAAAACGGCAAACAGCCAGAGTGAAAACAAACAAACACGGAATAATAAGCATTCAGGGGACATTACTATTGATAATATATATATATAAATACTGATACTATTATTATTTCCCCTAGCTTTCTTATACCAAAATAAGAAGAGCAAAATATATATTATACCTTTTACCTACGCACATAAATAAACAAAAAGATATATACAGGTATTTATACCAATGAGAAAAGTAATAAAATCCCATCAAAGTACATAGAAAAGTTACAAGTTATGAGATAAGGATTATAAAAGAGATAAAAAACCCATTTTCTTCTTTCATATTGCAAACCCCACCTTCACTAATCTCCTATAAACTGGAACCTATATAATTTACTCAACCTTACAACTTTGTTTAGTGTCACTAAAAAGCTCTTGTGATCATACCCATGATCCAGTTTGTTCTCCTTTTACTAAGAATTTCAAAGAAAGAAAGAAAAACCTTTTCCATTTCCAAGTAAAAATCCATCTCATTCCCCCCGAGAAAATGTATGCATAAAAGTCTAACAACCTTCATTATAGCTCAACAACGTGTGTAAAAGTGTGTAAAGAAAAACTAAAAACTAAAAGTGATTTTTGTAACTGGATTAGAAACACAATTGAACACTAGACAACGACTCTGACAACTACAAGTATAAAATTTTCTGAAAATAAGAAAGTATTTGAAATCCAGAGAGTCAAAATCGGAATGCGAAAAGGTTTCCATTTAAAATTTACTAAGGAGGTAACAGCAGTGAAAGCATTCACAATCTACAACGATTTGAACCACCCGAGTCTGGCGACTCAACTACGTATTAGACATATCGATAATAGTTCTACAAATAAACGGACAATTCTGATTACTTCCCAAGAAACCGGTAATCTTCTGGATAGAACTACAAGATAAACGACAGCAGCAGATCAAAGAAAGACAAAGAAAGGAAATTGATCAATTTGTATAATTTTCTTTGTGTGTTGCGTGCACTTTCTTCTTCCTCTTCCTGCTTGACATTTTCGTCTCACATTTCGCAAGAAATCCTTCTCATTAATATCCAGTATCAAGTTAACTTTTAAGTTGGACAAGATGAATCGCGTGGAAAAATTCTTCAGTTTATTTATTGAGGAAGCTATCAAAGTAATCAAGGGCGACAAACACATTGTCGACCTTAAAAGTCCCGTCCCATCATCACCTCGACATCAACAAGAGAAAAAACCCAAACATCCAAAAGGTTTTTGCTTAACTTTACTTCATAATTTATTCAACGATTGATTTGATTGACTTATGACTTGTGTGATTTTTACACACCATTTTTATGTCATTTTCGAAATTCAATGTCAAAATCTATGAAAATTGATAATGTATTTATGGTTAAATGACCGTAAGGAGTACGCACCATCAAAATCTATAAATTATGCTTAACACACTCACACTCATATCACATTTTTTAAAGTGTGATATGTACATTTATGCATGCGTAAACATATATAGACACATTATACTAGGTGCATAATTAGTTATTGGTCGGTAATCTATAATCTATCTCTTGTTTTGTACTAGACTTTGTGTTTTTACTTTATCTCATGTTTTATGTAGCCAATCATTATATTTCTTTTCTAGTTTCAGACATATATTTATATTACGGTTTATCGATAGTCTCCTTCATGTTGTAAATTGTAAATATGTTTCTACATACTGCGTACACCTATAATACAGCATATACGATACAATTGTGCCCCTAGTGCATTCTTCCTATTTTTAATTTCACTGCCCTATAAACTTTGAGTTGGATCAAAAATTATGATATGACACTTTTTTTACTAATGGGCATACGCTCTATTGTCTGCAGTTTATATGCTTCACATACGCCATACACGTATAAATGAGCGTAGACAAAACGTGCAAATAATAATAATAATACTACTAGTTGTATTTATCCACTTTAGCCCAGTTTGGGAGAAGAGATGAAAATTATCTGTTGGTTCTAAAGACAAAGCCGAATGAGCACTAGGCATATTATTATTATTATTATTATACCCCATGAAGCACTGTGCCTGTTGTGTTAATAGTTAATATATATCTATGCTGGATAGAATCCAGCCTATGATGTCGAAAAGAAATATCGTTATAGTTAACGGCGAGTGAACCATATTATGTATGTATTTTGTCCTTTCAGTTGACTTGTAATTTATTAATGAGGCTTCATTCTTTCTACTATCCTTACATGGATGAAAGAATTTTAAAATGTAAATGCAAACCTTTGCATTTTAAAATCATTTTAAAAGCTGTGAATATTCATAGGTTCACGACATCCAGTCATCAAGACTTTTATCTCATGCCTCTTGATTACCATTGTTTGACTGTGTTAGAGACAGAACTGTAGGGCTTGTGACTTTTTGACGGAATGCATTTTTGAGTGATGCGAGTGAAACGACAAACGTCCAAATGAATCATTCCACTGTGCAAATGGGATACAAAAAACTATGGTAGGTATATGTTAGTAAAACATTTAACTCTTCTGCATGGTCGATAGTCAGTATTCAGTATTCAGTTTGCTAGATGCTAGAATTCAGATACTTTTGGTAACTGACAATGTTCAGCAGCCTGATGTTTTATAACGTATTTTACAAGTATTCATAAGTTTAAATGTGTGACCGTTAAGCTTTTAACTCATAATAATCAAAACTCATCATTAGTTTGATTAGATTTTTGTAGTTTTAATGCTACTACAGTTTTTTGGTTTATTGCAATTCATCATTCACGAGTTCATTACATGTCAACCAAGATTTCAAAATAAGATAAGTGTAATACAGTTAGGTAGCCCTCTTGTCAACGTTTTAGCTCAAGTTTTCACAATTCATACAGCAAAGGCACTCTCCATAAACCTATTCCGACAGTTTCTAGTTACTTTGGTAAACTATATTATACTTTATCACTCTTTTGTTTTAAAAATTTGCTGATTAAACTGATAAAGACATGAGTTCTGTCATGCGGTTTTGTACTATGTAAATGCAATAGAAACTGCTACAAGTGGATAAATAATAAAAAAACAAAAGTACAATATTATACAATACAATACCCAATACTAATATTTTTTTGTATTCAATGGAAAATGACAACCGGATTTCTGGACTATATTTACTCGTTTGTGAGTATTATTGTACATACCATGTATGTACAATCTTGTATGGTTGAAAAAAATATCTTCAACAACTAACATTTAAGCTTTATAGTACAATGTTATCTTCACTCTCAATCCTGTTTCTACTTTACTTTGAAAAGCAATACTTAAAAATTAAACAATGCCACTCACAAAAGTACGTGTAAAAAATTGACATTGACATGTAGAAAAAACTCAGGTAAACTCTCGTACACTTAAAGAGTGAAAGAAAGAGGAGAAAGTCAGCGTGTGCGGTCCTTACCCTCTTTCACAGATATCATATGATACATTATTACATCATTAAATTTAGCCACATAAATATGTAGTTATAATCATGATTATTACTAGCTTAACTGTATGTTATTCGTACTAAAGGCTGTTTTAGATTTCTTACAATTTGAAGCATTATCCCTTTCGATAACATTGCATCGATTAACATTGCCTTTCTTGTCATTTATATGGAAATGAGTAAAGTGTAAATTGACTATATATTTACAATATTTTACAAAATACTCACCAATGCAGGAAAATATTGCACAAATTTTTGAATAACTTTTCAAAAAGTCAGCCTACATGAGCTAACTTTTGGCTAAATTGTGTTGTTTTGTACTTCAAAAAAATAAGAGTGATAAAGAAGTGTTTTGTTATTTTGGTTGGTATTGAATGTATAGTGATAACGATATTGAACTACTTGTTCAAAATTCAAAAGTAATGATATTTAGATGTTCTAACTGCCGCAATATTTACTTTTTGTGGTAATCTTTACTTTAGAAGTTTGTTTACAAAATAAAATTAGCTGACAATGAAGAAAGGTGAACTTTTCAGCAGAGTTCATAAAGCACAATAGTACCTCGACTCAGGTTGAACTAGTAACGATAATAAGGAAGTACACCGGTGTTTAATTTTTTTAAACTAGTGTGCATATTAATATCAAATATCTTAATCCTGAAACCGTGATACGAAAATTTTTAGAGTAATAACCCACGTTTCTACCCATACATCCTTGTATGCTCACAGTGTATAAGACAGAGATAAATATTTGCTTGATTTTGTAATACCTAGAACAACAATGTTTTCTTTTGTTTTAATCCCTTTTATGACTTTTCGTGTATGTATAAGACGATAACGTTAAGCCTGATTTATCTATTCATGAAGAAAACAGTATCCTTTCATTTCACACACAGTCTGTCAATGAAATGGCAAGAGATACATTATTTATCTTTACACCAAAATCAAGAGTAAAGAGTAAATATGTACGGTGAAGTAAGGCAACGTTTATTTGTAAAAACCATGCAGTAAAAGTTATTACGCCTTTTTAGTTTTTACATGAAGAATCGAAAGCTCCTTTGACATTAAATTTTACTTTTCACGCAGTGAATGAAAGTTTGAAATGTTTTGGAATATGGACATTGCACAATGTACATGACACGAGCAATCCAACAAATATCTTCACTTTTTCAATAATGTAGTCGTCGAATTGAAGTTTTTAAGTATACGAATAAAACCTAAATGAGCATCATTACACGGTAGACGGCATGCAAAGTTTTCACAGAAACTTATCATGCTTTCAATCATTATTCAATTACAAAACAGGATCAAAACACCTCACATTTAAAAACATATTTTTCATGTCTCCGTAACCAAATAACAAACAGCATATTATTAATAATTATTATAAATATTCTACGAGTAGCTGAAAACATACTTGCAGTCATAAAAGTTTCTGATTAGATTAAATAATGCCAAAATAAAACTCATCAAAACAAGACTCACATTTAAATGTATACAAATGGTAACTAAATACGAGTATGCGAGTTTTCTATTCATACA
The DNA here is from genome assembly GCA_034698265.1 of Sminthurinus aureus. NCBI lineage: Eukaryota > Metazoa > Arthropoda > Collembola > Symphypleona > Katiannidae > Sminthurinus > Sminthurinus aureus. The sequence continues at coordinate 9,096 of JAQGBH010004239.1, read as the reverse complement.
CAAGGTAACCGTTCAAACAATAAACAAACAACCAGTTCACGACGAAAAAACATGGAATGCGTATGGGTACTTGTACAAGTGTACGCATTATGTCTGTTGTGTACACTACACTATCGAAATTTTGTGTAAAGGCAATTATAATTACGCACAAGAATTATTATTGACAATCATTTCCGGAAATGTTTTCTGTTTTCAAGTTGAAACTGTAATAAGATTACTTTAAATTAGAAAACGTAATCCCAACTCATAAAATAGCAACTGTAGTATAGTTTAATTCAAAACTTGTTCAATACCAAAACCAATATCCTTTATCCTTTATGTACAATGTACAAACTACAAACACGTCAAATAAAAGTTTTCACTATTCGAAATATTGTATAGTTAGCCATTCAACTGTTCATCAATCCACAATCACACTACTGACACTACAGAGTTCTATACTAACAAGATTTAGTTTCGCCTAGTTTTTATTTAGCCGTAGTTTTTATTCGTCAATTACGTGACTATATTATACATTATTTTCCACTTGTTTTGATACTCTAAATTTTTTATTTAGGTAAACACACGATACATGTATATGCCTATACACAAAAAATTGTATCATAGTGATTAGTGATATTATGGATTTGAGACACACTTTCAAATCAAAAATATCTGTTTGACTTTTAAACTGTTTACGCTAAACGCTAAACAGTACATATGTAATAGTAAAAGCGATTCAATTCATGTACAAAAGGCGAGTATAGTGTGCCTATCTAAGCTATACATATGCACAAGTAGCAGGGTGAACGTAGTGAACATATGATATTAAGTGTAGATTCTACACTGTAGAGTCTACATTCTACATGCTCTAGTTTCACTGTTTACTGTTTACACTTCTCGGACTACATGCATTGATATGTAAAAAGCGGAATGCTCAATTATTCTTGTCTCCTGTCCATTAAATGCTATTAATATCGCTAAGTACAAGCTATCTTTACACTATAAAGATTCATTCTAATACCCACTGCATCATGTGACAACGGTGTGAAATGATGCATTGTTGAGGTTGAGGTAGAGGCACAAGAAAAACGAAAAAATTCAGATCAACTTTACGTACAAAGTATATAACAAACATTACACATGTGGAACTGATTAATCGTATTTTAAACATCAAAATATTTTGTTACACATTTGTCCTGTTTGCACTATGAAACAGTTCAAACATGCGGTTTGCTTTAGGATTAATTTGAAATCTACAACAGCAATGTAATTGAATGTTAACATTTCTATATCCTTTAGAAGCTTGTGAATCATTTTAAAAATATCACCTCTTTCGTTGTTTTAATATTTGACACAGTTTAAATACATAAATGAGCATGTATGTATACATTTCATTTCTATTCGTTTCATTTGACGTTTCGGTTTTGTCGTGTATTTAGTATTTAATCAACCTGTGAGTTTGTTTAAAATGAGGGTAAAAATTTACGAGTGATAATGAATGAGAAACTGTTCCAAATCAATGTAAACAACCTTATTTTTGTACATGTCACACACACATTCTCTGTAACCTGTATTCTGCAAATTGCTATTGATTCAAGTTGAAAGATTTTAAAAAGTCATTGCATTCTACATGCTACATGCTATACTGTTTAAAACGTAAAAATGTAAAAGCGCGTTACCGTATTCCTCCAAATAATTCCCCACCTTCAAATAATTCCCCCCCCCTTATGAGATTAAGCATTACGTACATACCAAACCTTCAAATAGTTCCCCAGGGGAGTTATTTGGAGGAATACGGTACCTCTATTTGGAAATACATTTCAACTCGGGATAATAGGACACAAAACAGCAATCAAATATGCAGAGAAACACGGACCGATCGTCGGATTTCAACTTGGATCGTACAAATAACAATAAATAAATATTATCATGATTTCGAATGGAAATAAAATATTTATGTGTACTCAGCCAAGATCGTCAGCATTTTTTCACTATTTATGCAAATGTTTTCTCATTGGAAATTGGAATCTTGATTATTGATTATCAATTTTTAGGATGGTCTATTTAAGCGATTTGGATGACATTCGACAGGTCTTCTCACGACAAGAATTTTCCGGTCGTTATGGTAATAAAAGTGTTGTGTGAATAATGAATTCATCCAATGAATGTGCTTTTCAACTTTTAATTTTCAGCTTTGAAAATAATATATTTAACAAACGAATTGCAAATGACACATCTACAATCTACAGCGATGAAAGTTTTCTTTCGAGATCTGTGACCTTTGACATTTGACCCTTTAAAATCTAAATCCTTTTGAAAAATCTGAATTTAACGCGATCCCCACGTATCTCGTTTTTTGTTCCCATAGTGTTTTTCGAGTCGATTTTCGTGGGGATCGTTCAATTGTGCTTCATTTGTCGTTGATTTTGGATTTTTGATTTTTTCCAGGCTTCAACAATATTTTGGATGAGAACTTTGGAGTTTACAACGCAGGTACAGTTATAAAAATGTGAACGGGAATAATTGAAATTAAATTACCAATAATTATCAAATGTCAGCAGCAAATGTCAGATGCGGCGTGTTGAATTCAACTATTTGCATTATTCGTCAAACAGGTTTAGTTTTGAGCACTGGAAAAACGTGGCAAGAGCAAAGACGTTTCACGTTAAAAACCTTTCGAGATTTTGGCATGTCAAAGAGATCCATTGAAAATATTATTCAGGAAGAGGTCACTGGATGTATTTCCATGCTCAAGGTAAAACTAAAAAGAACTAAACATGCAATTCAACCCAAAAATGATTTTTGTCCAAAGTCCAAAGTTCAAAATAAAGTTGAGTTTACCGTTGTTAATTTTTTTAAAAACTACACAGAAATCCGAGGGAAAGCCAATTTCAACCAATGTTACTTTCAATCTCTCAGTAATAAATATTATTTGGTCAGTTGTAGCTGGTGAAAGATATAATTTGGATGATCCGCGACTCAACGAGCTCACCCTACTCTTGTCCGAGTAAGGAACAATTTAGAATTTAGAATTTAGAATTCATCATCTAAAATCAACAATCTGCAGTCAACTTTCAATTTATTTGCCTTTCAAATCTCATAATAAATGAAAATCAAAATTTTAAAATCAAAAGCAAATGAATAATAATAATAATAATAATAATGATGATGATTTTTCTTCTAATGACTCTAGATTTATTAGAACAAATGTGTTGGGAATCAGAAAACTCTTCTTCATCTTCCCTTGGTTTGTCGAGTTTCGGAATTTATTTCCCCTCCTCTTTTCAAAGGAAAATGTCCGATTCCGAGAGAAGCTCTTTGATTTTTCCCGGAAAACTGTAAAAGAGCACCGAGACACGATTCAATTTGGGAGTCCAAGGGATTTTATAGATTCCTATTTGGAAGAAACCGAGAACATGAAAGGAGAGCCAAAGAGCAGTTTTAAAACAGATGATCATGGTCAGTTCTTCACTGTTGAGACTTTTGACTTTGAATCTAAAATTTAAACGTGATACAGATTTTGATGTTTTGATGTCAAATCTGAATATTCAATTTGATTTGTGTTCATTTTATCCAGATTTCAACCTCTTGGTCTCGCTCACGGACATTTTCTTTGCTGGTAAAAACATGTCGGATCAAATCAACTGGTTTTTGGGCAAAACTAGTGATAATTTGAAATGGAAATTCCAAGTTGCTTTTTTTGCAGTTTTACTTGGATTTTACAAAGGCCAATGATTTTTTGATTTTTAATTTTTTTCTGTCATTTTCAGGTGGAGAAACTACGTCGACAACTTTGACTTGGGCCTTTTTTCTCCTCGCCCTAAATCCAGAGGCTCAGGAAAAAATGTATGCAGAAATCGTCTCAGTTGGGGCTTTGGACAGACCTGTAACTCTTTCCGACCAGCAAAAGTAATTTTAGTTCAAAGTTGATCTCTGATAAAAATCTAGAATCTAGAATTTAGAATTTAGAAACTATAAAAAATACCGATTGTTTAAAAAAAAGAATTGACTTGAATTCCTTTGGTTTCAGAATGCCCTACACTGAAGCTGTAATGACGGAGGTGTTTCGAGTTTCATCCGTGTTCCCGCAAGCCCCACCTCATGCTACAACAACAGACACGGAATCAAAGGATATTTCATTCCAAAAAATACGTTTGTGATTGCAAATGTTTGGAGTGTTCACTTCAGTGAAAAAATTTGGGGAGATCCACAGGTCATTTCAGTTTTTATCAATTATTATCCAATTTCCAACTTTTGGTCCAATTTTCCGACCACCCAAATCACAGTCAATCAAACCTGACAAAACATGAAACAGCCGGAAAGACTAATTTGGAAAATGTTTTGATTTTTCAAGACCTTCCGACCAGAACGTTTCCTCTCAACTTTGGATGGCGGACTAATTTTTAATCGAAACAAGTGCATCCTTCCATTTTCCACAGGTTTGTTGGTTCAAATATTTCCCCCACTTTTCATAATCATTGTAAATAACGGGTAAAGTATTTATCAAATCAAAATTTTGTGGCGTGTGTCAGTTTACTTTTATCGACTAACCTAACGGGGAAAAATGTGTGTGAAATTCACTGGACCGAGTGAATCGCGGATCGGGGGAATGTGTCAAAGTTTCTGCTGGACAACTTACTACAAGTTTTATCAGTCGGTGCATTTCCAAAATGTCCGAATTCATTTGCACCTGCTGCTGCGGACTTTAAATTTTACTTGAAAAAGTCATGGTAAATTTTCACAGTTCCTTGGAATTTCAAATGCCACGGAAATATTTTTCAGTTCAGTTGTGTGATTTTTGTGTCAATTGTCAATTGTCAATTGTCAATGAATGAATGAATAATTTAATTGCAAACTGCTCTTTTTTGTCTGCGAATTCAAAACTCAAAACCAAGAGAAAACGTGAGTAAAACTCAAAAAAAAATGGGGGAAATTGTAGTCACAAAACTTTTTTTCTAAATTCCCGAGTCAATTAATAATTGTCCAAGTTCCAAGTACACAAAAATACAAAACTATACCACATAATATTTGAATTTGTAGAATTCTCGTTCAAAGAACTGACTACACACACCATTTAAATTTCTCACGTCTCAAATCTCAAATCTCAAATGCAACAAAACGTGTGGGGTTGTTTTTGGTTGCAAGAGGCAGGTCTTTTATCAGGTAAACAATAATTATTGATAATTTATCCATGTTTTGATTTTTGATGAATTCATCAAATTTTGAGTGTTGATCAACAATCCACAATCAACAGAGTTTGAGATTTGGCAATAGTTTGAAGGCGTAGTCGTGACTAATCCACGTCAACTTTTTTGTGTAGAACTCTTTGCTGTCCATTTTTGACCACCGACCAGAATCTTGTCGATAAGCATTTATCCTGAGTTTCTTCAAAGCTAAACAGAAGGAAAATAAATGATAAAAACATGAGAGTATACTTAATATTTAGTATTTTCATGTATAATCCATAATCCAAATTGAGACTGCAAATCGTGGGTGTAAAGTGTAAAAATGAAAATTTCAAATATTTGTTTAGCTATTTTGGGAACGAATAGTAATTTTAATTTGTTTAACGATTTTCAATTTTCAATTGGCTCACATTTCATGTCCAAAATGGACGCGTGTTCTCTCTGTGCTGTCAGTTGTGATTCTGATTCCGTCTTGGTCTCTTCTGGTTTCAAGTGCTCACCGAATCCCAATGGGTTTTTTCGGGTTGTTTCCTTTGCTTGTGATTTTGTAGACTCTCGGATTTGATAAAGACGTTTACAGTTTTCCACAGAAATCCCAGTAAAACACGAGTCGAGCTCGAGCTGCGCAGAGTTTGACAGATTTTCGTCAGCCGAATCCACTTTGATGTCAATTTCCAAAGACTCGAGTTGTGTCATCAAAGTCCAAATTTGTGGAGCCACGAGCAAAAAATTTAGCTGTGGTGCTGATTGTGAGTATTCTTCCTTTTCTTTGTCTTTGTCTTTGTCTTTGTGGATCCGCAAGTTTGTCAAGTTTGGGCAGAGCGAATCGAGTAGAGAAATACAATTTGAAGTAAATTCGCTGGAGACCACACTCACGTTCAGATTTTTGACACTTGGAAGAACGGGAATGGATTCAAAATGAGGGAAACGATAACACCAATTCTTGGACAAATCTGCATAGGAAATTCCCAAAATCAAAAATCAAAACTCAAAAGCATAAAAAATACAACATTGTCAATTCTCAAAACTAGAGACTCGAGAGAACTGAAATTTGAAAATCCAAATATTTATTTGCATACCTAAATGACTCACAGCTGGAAAAATATCCAGAGATCGAACTCCTGGAGGAAAAAACATTGCATTTGATCCACAAGTTTCCTGTAGTTGTAAACGAGTCAGGGTGGTCAATGTTGGGAACTGGAGGGTGGTCAAACTTCCGAGGCCTTCCATCTCCAGTCTTTTCAGCCTGTCCTTTTGGGACTCAAAGAGAGCGGAAATCAAGTTTGTAGCCCTTGTGTGATCAGGATTGTTGGGCTTGCGATAGGCTGGAATTATTCCCACTTTCAACTCCTCCAGCTCTAAATTGAACAAGGCACGAGTAAAATCCGGACGGGCTGTGAGTGTTGAAAACAACTCGGTATTTAAAAGAAAATAAAAGTTTTTGACCAAATGAAATTTCCCGAGGGACTGGAGACGCTCAAAGTGTTCCATGGCCAGCGGCACCTCTTGATACCTGTCTTTTTGGTGCAAGTACAACGATTTCAGATTGACCGCAGCCTTCAAAAGATCCTGGAGAATTCCAAAATATCCCAAAGTGTCATGGGTTGTAAAACCAAGGGTTTTTAAATGAGGAAGCAGAAATTCGGCTGCAAGTTCAGGTTCAAGACGCAGTGAAATTTGACCACGGTTTTGGTTTATAAATGGTAGCAACTGTATTTGGGGTGCGTATTCTGAACGTTGAAATTCCAAGGACAAATTTTCCAGAAATGGAGTTTTATTTACAAACAAATCTCTTAATTTCCGTGTCACGGGTTCAAATCCGCTGAAGTACAAAAAATCTGGAAGTGTCAAGTCGAGGCCTTTGACTCTTTGATTTTGATGTTGATTTTGATTTTGATCCTTTGATGCTTTTTGGCTTGATTTTGATTTTGATTTTGATGGTGTTGGATAGAAATGCAAGAGAAACTCTGTGAAATGAGGGTGGTCAAAAAATTTTGTTGCTATTGATTTGCACGAGAGGAAAAAGGCAAAATGAGCATAGGGGGCATTTTTTTTGGATGACTTCATGAATCTTGTAAAATCTTGTAAATCATCCTGTATTCCCGGTTCACAACCTGTTCCTTTGCGCCACACAAATTTATTGTCTTGAGTGAACTCAAACCGGACTTGAGCGTCGGGTCTGTGGGGCAAAATCCCGGTTGAAATTGAGTTAAAACTCCGGTTGACGAGACGGCAAGCGAAAAGTGTGCAAGTGTCCACACATTTTAGAATTTCCAGCAACATCTGAAAACAGGGTGAAAATTATTGACTATTGACAATTGACATGAAATAATAATTAATTATTATTATTATTGTTATCATTACCAAAATTAAAATTAGCTGCTGTAATTACTTAATAATAAAACAACCACTGACAATTTACAATTGACTATTCATTTACATAATATGTAAATAAATAAAAGTTTTCTCTTTTCTTCTCCACTTTTGTTTTATATGGTACAAAGACAAAAGACAAATCAACATGTTTTTATTTAATTTTTTTTTTACCTCTGGTGGCAAATTTTTTATTGAGGCATGAAGATTTTCTTTAGCATTTAACACTTGACCTGGACCTGGATCTGGACCAGCTTCAAATTGACCCGGAGGATTTGATGATGATTCAATTTCTCTATTCATTTTCCTGTCCGCATTTCCTCCTTCAATTCTATGCCGTGTGTCTGATGGACCCGGATTTTGTTCTTGTGACATTTTTATCTCTCAATTCTCAATTCTCACGAGCGTCCAGATGTTTGGAGTTTGGAGAGAGCCCGTTGGAACTCAGATCTCTCCAAAATAAAAAAAGCTTCTAGTTTAAAACTTTTGAGGTTTGAGAAAAAAAAAATCAAAATCCAATATTGATTTCACTATCACGTTTTAACCATGTTATGTGTGAGCAAAATTGGAACAAGGAAAAAGGGAAATTTGTTGTCATGGAATTTACTGGACTTTACTAGGCATGTAATATGTAAATCAGCCGTGTGTATCTAAGAAAAAATCCTGAATTTCCCTTGTTTGTTGTTCCAATTTTGTATTTTAAGTATAAAGTTTGAAGCTAAAATTTAAAACTTTCAGGGAATGTGAATTGTGAATAGGGATTTGTATAAATATAAAACTACCGCTCCCGCTCCAGAAAGGTGTAAATATTTCTACATTTCCCATTTTCCTTTCTAATTTCCAGACTCCAGACTCATTCTCCTTCAAAAGTAGAATGCACAGAGCACACACAGGATATACAGGCAAAGTACAGAGTACAGAGCACAGCGAAGGGTACAGAAATTAAGAGAGTATTTACAAAGGATCATGGATGAAGCAAAGGGGAGAACCGTTGTTCCGTTGAACCCACCCTAAAACGATGCAGGAGAAAATACAAAATACCCAAGTTTACTATGTATTCACTTTCTTATCACTTTGGAATGAGATAAAATAGGAAACTTTCTACTCAAAATTCGAAATGGGACTGTGAAACAGAAAAGTTGTTCTCAACTTGGGAATTGCTCAATTCTCAATTACCAGAAAATTTATTAACTAAAAAAGTGCTGCTGGTGTGAATAAAAATATCCAATGTGCAGTTGAAAGCTCGCAATAAAGAAAGTATTGTATGCAATTTCCTTTTTGGCTCGAACATTCTGGTTTCTGCATGTATCGAGCTGAATCTTTGCAGAGACATTGCAAATAGTGCTAGACATCATATCCAGGTAGCGCATTGTGCTTTTGATAACTCAAAATGAGTTTAAAAAATAAATTCCGTGATTCATGTACAAAATCGTACATTTTTGGCTCAAACATTTTGGTTTCTGCATGTATCGAGCTGCATCTTTGCAGAGACATTGCAAATAGTGCTAGACATCATATCCAGGTGGCGCATTGTGCTTTCGGTAACTCAAAATGA
>JAQGBH010004238.1:0-17396 GCA_034698265.1 Sminthurinus aureus | reverse complement strand
ACGCATACAACTTGTAATGAGAGGACGCATGAGGTCTTCTTATGAGAAGACGCTTTGGGAAAATGCATTTGCGGGTTTCGGGCGAGATTTCGCCAGTGGGCGGAGCTTGTTTTACAAAATGGTGAAGAAGACGCATAGCAATGAGAGGACGCATTGAAAGCTGCATGAGAAGACGTATGGCTTTTGCCAAGAGAGGACGTATAGCGTCTTCTCATTGGAAGACGCATTGGAAATTCTAATGAGAAGACGCATGGGTATGAGAGGACGTATGCTAAAAATGCATAGAAGGACGCATAGAAAATCGAAACGAGAGGACGCATAGAGATTTTCAATGGGAAGACGCATGAGGTCTTCCAATAGGAGGACGTACGAAATGCGTCTTCCTATGAGAGGATGCATAGGAAAACACATACAATGTTAAAGGGAAATGTACCCAAAGGATGCAGTCTAACCGAAAGGAGAGCTGGATTTTACTTCAAAGTGGACTTGTGAGCTTTGAGCTTTGAGCTTTGAGTTTTGAGTTTTGAGTTTTGAGCATTGAAAAAAACTTGATTTAAGGAAACTTGCTCGCAAAATAAATAAATACAATAAAATAGCTTGTTCACAAGTGTGTCGAATCTCAAATCTCAAGTCTCGTGTCTCATGCCTTTTGTATGCATAGAGTTTAGCGTATAGAGTATCGAATTTTAAGTATAGAGAAAGCTTGACTTTTTCCTTTACCTCCTTTCTCCAGAGCAAACAAAAGTGTATAAGCATAAAGACAAAATTCCGACGATGCTTCCGGCCACTCGACTCGACTAAAACCCCACTACCGCCTGCCTTGAATTCTTCATGTACACATCATTAGCTCTGTTAAATTACTTGAATTTTTAACGGTTGATACAGAATTACCTACAGATTCGGATTCGGGTTTGGATTCGGAAACAGACAATAGCAGAAATCAGATAAAGTCCGTAACTTTAAAGTCATAACTTTTATTTATTAGCCTCTTCAAAGACCTACACCAAGCACCAAAAACCGATTATCAAACGTCCATGTAGAAAATTTTGTAATTTTCCAAGAGCTTTGAGGCTTTAAAATATAAAGGAGATTGGACACTGAACACTGAAAACATAAAACCCACTAGGTTAACTATTTACAACCGCTTTTTGCTTCAGCAAAGAGGTATGGCATGTCATGAGATTTAGAGCATTGTGTTTTGCATTTTGTGTTATTTTAAAATACTAATGTACAATGACAAAAGCCAAAATTGGAAACTACAGTCACAACCATTCCGTTTCCATTTCCATTGTCATTGTCATTGCCATGCGGATGGTTGTTGTTGTCCTTCAGTTGGCCTGGGGATAAGATACACCTTGACATTTTGGGCGTAAATTGTGGATTCTGACGCGATGTGGTTGCACAAAGCTGGAGGCACAAGGCACACGACACATAATTTCCTCCTCCATCCTCCATTTACCTTTATTCTTTCTCCATTTTCCTTCTCCACATTCCATATTGCCTGGAAAATGTAGTTTCTCTACAGTAGAACCTGGAACTGCCATTGAGTTGGATACGAGTGGATCGGGAAAGACGATAATGTGATATTAACATGTAACAGCGATATATCTCATTAGATGAGCATTCAGTCTAGAGCATAGAGAATAGAGCATAGAGCATAGAGACATTTGATATTTGATATTGAAATTTCCCATGGCGGATCTTTGCACAAAATATAGCATGTGTGGTGTGTGTCTTATATCTAAAATGTATATTGTATGCAGTGTATAGTCAACCTTTATCGTTCAGTATAAAGCCGTTTTGTTTTCGTACGCTAAAGAACACGCGAGAAATTTCCCATTTGACTACAATCTATAATCTACATTCTGTAATGTTTCGTGCACAAAACACAAAACTGTTGGCCTTTATTTCTTTCTACTGTCTACTTTCTACGAACTCTGTTCCTTACACAGTGAAGAGTGAAAAGAGAGCGGAAAAGGAAATGAGAACAGTTTTAACATTTGAATTTCAAAATGGGATCCTTTGTCAATTGCCAGTTCAATGGATAGTTTTAATGGTTAAAAATGAATCATTTGGTCATTTTCAATGTAAAATATCATGGCATTTTTTACTTTTGTCTGCCTACAATTTCGAATTTGAGTACAGTTTAGAGTTTAGAGTTTATAGTTCAAAGCCTCACGTTTTTTCCCCTTTTAATTTGTCAACGGTAATAAATATCATGACTTTAATTAGCAAATGTATCATAATTCATAAATCATAATACTCATCCGATTTACTGTTTACTGTTTACATGCAAAATATCAAATGTAAATCGACATTGATATTATTTTTGGTATTACTGACGGCCCGTGAAGCATTACCATTTACAATGGAATTTCAAGTCAAGTCAATCAATTCTAACGCATAGTAAACCAAAACGACATGTCACGAGGATAACAGTCCATAAAAGATTCATGGATATTTTTTCTCCTCATTATTTTGAAAGCTTAGTTGAGAATTTAGACTTTCCAACTCATCTGTCTTTGTCTTTTCGAGTCACGTTTTTATGAATGTTTGTTATGAATCCAGAATCCAGGCATTTGAAGTAAACAAGTTTGAATCATAAGCGGGTGAATACCTACATGTAATATTAAGTATCAGATATCACGCATCAAGCATCAAGTATCCCGTTTTTTCTCGATAAACAAAGAAACGCATAAAAAGGACACGTGTCCATGTGACTGCCTCCAAATTCCAGATTCTAGTTTCTAATTCTAGTTGTTTCACATAAATTTCCAGCTTCAATTCACATGAAACGCTGTTTTTTCGCAATGTATCATTACATATGAAAAACGTGTTTTGTCATTTTAATTGGCTCACGAGTTGAAGAAATCCCTGTTCACAAATTACAACTTACATTACAGCACTAGGATAAAAAGTTAAAAGTAGAAATAAACTGAAAATGAACTCAACATCAACATTTACCGAGACATAAAACAAAAAAAACATTTCCGGTTAATACTTTCAAAAACTAAGATAACAAAGGTGAGGCAATTTTTGAGAGCTGATTAAAATTTTCGAGGAACGGAAAACGTTTTTTAACTAGCGTTTGAATTTGACAGGTGAAAACAAAGTTATTTAAAAATTATTTCAGTACTTCATTTTTTTCGTTTTGTAGTTTGGCGTGCTAAGTCTATACAAAATTTGAGTTTTATTCAATAGCTTGGTTTTGTCGTTTGTCCTTTTGCAAAACTGAATCTTTGATTTGACCCAAGTAACAAAATGCAATTCACACCAAACACCAAACCAAAATCCAGATTTGCGTCAGTTAAGGTCAAAATAATACAAGAAGAATGCAAAATCCATCACCTAAAATCATAGCAGTAATAAAATAAAATAATAAATCCTTCATCAAGCATTAAAATAGTAGTTCTCTGACGGTATGCTAAAATACAACATACAACGACACGATAATAAAAATCAATATTTCAGATTCAGGCGTTGGTTTTCTGAATCATTGTAAATGAACTGGCTACTGCATCTACAATCTACAACCTACATTGTAGCATGAAACTGGGTGAAGATGACATTCTTTATGAAGCTAATTTGTTGACAGCTGAGACAAGTGACAAGCGACAAGTGACAGCTGTTGCTACCTTGGATTTCATTGAAAAGTTCATAGACAAAATGATCAATTATCAGTTATCAATTACACGTAATTTTCTAAAGTGGCGTTTAATATTAATTTGACGTTGATTAATTGGGCATGAGAATTTCACATTCTACATTCTAACATGCATATTTTTGTCTTTGTCTTATTTAGCTGTGAATCCAAGTCAGAATTGAACAAGGTTAAAGCTCATTTTAGAATTTTACAACACGACAAATTTCTCATCTTCCATCATAAATCATAATAAATTGACGTACATCTCAATCTCAAAGCTCAAAGCTCAAAGTTCAAAGCTCAAAGCTCAAAGCCTGCCCATTTGAAATGTAAATATTCATGAAACCCAAGACATGCAAGATGTAAACCGGAATTTCTATGTGTTTCCAATTTCCAGCAAAATGCTGTACCATGTGTCTAGTATCTACAAAAATACAAATAAAAGTAATCTTTAACGAAATCAAAGAAATATTTTAACGACCGGATCAATCTATTTTTGCGTCAAGAGTTTTTATTTCCAAAATAATCAAAGAGTCATCATGTTATCAAGGGTAAAGACACGTTGACACGTGTCTTTTCATTTTTAAACGGACTATGACCACGAGTGCATTGCCCTTTACATCTAAAATCAAAATGTAAAATTTGTATGTGTGTTTGCTTGTTTGTAGTATGTAATACTGAGGATTTTCGCTATGGAAATATCCTTAGAAAAACGATAAATCAGAAAGGCGGAAAACGTAAAGGTAAAACATCATTCTCACGCTGATTTCCAGTTTCTAGTTTCTAGTTTCCACAAAGAGGTTTGCTTGACTAAAGCCAAAGTAAAAACGTAGATTACTTTAGTTAAAATTGGTCGCTCCAACTCTCACTTTGATTCGAGAATCTAGACTCAAAATTCAAAGCACCCAACTCAACAATAGAAAATACAAACATTACGTAGAATTGGAAGAGAAAGGACGAAACTTTGGATGTTTTGATGTTTTCCTCTTGGAAGAGTAAAGAATAAACGGAGGATAATAAAATGAAAAACCGTATAACGTTTAAATTCCACGTATTTTAACACACCTAAACAAATATAAACACAAACAAAAATACAAGCATAACGCATTACGCAGGAATAGTGAAAGAGTGAAAATGAAAAGGAGAGCTGAACTCAAAAATAGAAAAAAGTATCGGGTTTTCCACAACAAGAAACAACAAAATACAAAATACAACCTGTAACCAGAATTTAAACAAACTACATAGAACGACAACAACAATAGCAACTTAAAATTAAATAACCAAAAATGTTTTACTTTTTATTATGTAACGAGATTACGTTTACATATGTATTTGTTTATTCTGGTCCTTGACTTGAAAATGTTCAAAATTTAAGAAATACAAAGTGTTCAAAAACATGAGAAAAGTAAAAACCAAGGGCTTAAAAACAAGCAGAGTCACTCTGTAAAATTGTGGATGAAAATCGATATGATATCAAAGTTAATAACTCAAAACTCTCAACTCTTAGTATTAAAATCAATGTCAAACTTTTGGCTTTCACTTTTGACTTTTCCATTCCGCATTTTATTCCAAATTCTACAGGATTTTTTCAGTTTGGGAAGCACATTGTACATGTTTTAAATGTTGCATTTTGCATATACGCATAAATTGTTAGGGAAGATTTTACATAAACTTGCACGCTCTTTAAACCTTTTGGCTTTGAAAGCTTCATTTTCATTTTTGCATTTAAATTTTTATTTTTATTTATGTTTATATTTGTACCTGTATTTGTAGATATTTTTTACACACGAATTTGATATTTGAAAAAAATTTTACAACTTGCTTTTTTATATCTCTCTTTAAGAATAATAATAATGTATTTTGTATTTTGCTCTCTCTCTCTCTCTAAATTCAAAACTAAGTTGTTTTTCCATGTATTTCCTTCGTTTGAGTCAATTCCATTCCATTCCATGCCCTTCAATTCAACCTATGTTATTTCTTTTCAGAGGCAACCGTTTGGAATTTGGAATGTAGAACCAAGAGCCATTTCTCTCTCTCTCTCTTTACTTTCTACACTCTACACTAGAGTATTTCATCATTTATAATTATGTACAAGATACACAGTCCACAGTGCACAGAAAACGTGAGCTAGTGATGAAAAATGTGAGAGAGAAAGAGAAAGAGCGAGATATTGCTTTCATCTTCTGCTCTCTTCATTTACACACCATCATTTTCCTGATTGAAAGAGTGAGTAGTGAATAGAGAATAGTGAAAAGGAAATAAAATAATCATCTTGATATGCGTTATTGACATTTTTCCTGGTGGATTCTATACGTATTTTACTATTTCCTATTTATGTACTTTTTTATTGCAACCGGAGACCAGAGACCGGAGATCTCAATCATGAGTCAACTCAATCATCTCTCCTTTTCAAAAGTGAGTAAATAAGTTAATAATTGTGTAATATTCAATACATAATATTTCCATCATTATTATTTCTGTTTCCATAGTGCCTTTTACTATATGCTCGATGCTCAAGGCTCAAGATTCAAAGAACCAAAGAATCACAGAATCACAGAATCAAAGAGTCAAGTAGAATCGGAATAGGATCTACAAAGAACTTTGTATTTTGTTTTGGAATACGCGGTACGCGGTTAGAAATATAAAATACACCATACAACATACAAAACATACAAAATACACAATGTAATGCAAATAAACTAGTAATATTTCTGCGATACTCAAAACTCTTTCCAATTTCATTTATAGTTGAAAAATATAAGACCTTTGAAATAGAACAGAATAGGTTTTTGCAGATTGTAGAGTTTCATAACTTTTTCATAATATTTCCATAACAAATATTCTGGGTTCTTGTGAAGCCTTGAAAACTGGGAATTGAATCCATATTGATAATATTTTTGCATGGGTGATTGAATTGAGAAGTGAGCACTGACTTTGAATGTACTCGTAAATAGAATCTACTTACTATTTACAACTTGTAGAAAATAGAAGGTGCATTCAACTCACGAGTCATGACCTTGTGTGAACCTTGATAATATTTACTAATAATATTGTATAATATTGTACATTGCATATTGTATACTTTATTTTCCGCTCTTGAATTGCACAAGATAATTTTAGTAAAAGCCTTAAGGCTCAGACATCAAGACATGACATGACATGACAACTGACTACATACTGACTACTACCACTAATCGGATGAGAGCCTCAAGTCTAAAGCGATGGCTACTTTGGTCAATATTCAATATGCAATGTGCATGTGCAACATCCTCTGAATCCCTCTGGGGCTTTATGTATGTCATAAAATCTCTATTAAAAGTAGGCAATAGGCAGAAATAAGCAGCCTCGTCTACATGGATAATTCTACTTTCTACTGTAAAGTCTAACAACGAAAGAATTGACACGAAGGATGACGAGTGACGAGATTAATGTGACTCTAACTCTGGTTCTCGTTTCGGTTCTGCGTTTCGCTTATGGTTCTGGTTCTGATTCTAGAAGATGAGATGTGGTCTCAAGTCTCAAGGCAGAATTAGCGTCTTGTTCAAACCTAAAGGTACATCAAGCAGTAAGCCAAAAAGCTATATCTGTAATAATTAAATTGGGAAGAGTAAATATAAAGACACTCTGTGATTCTTGATTTTATGTCAATTTCAGATTTGATGAGACTGTAGATTCTAGAGTCTACAGTCTAGAGTCTAGAGTCTAGACTCTCGTACTTCGATTGCAGATTTTATATTTTATATTCTGGATTCTAGATTTTAGACAGAAATTAATATTGTTACTGAGAAGAGAGTTGTTCATTTTACTGGAATTCTTTAAACGTTTATTTTTATCGGTATTAGTCGACGTAGCCGAAGGGTTTTGATCCTCATTGTGGCCGTCATCGTGATTGTGATTGTGATCATGAACGTATACGTAGGCGTCATTGGCATGAATAAATACAAAAGTAGAAAACAGAACAGAGAATTTCTTTATAAAAAAGAGCAAAACTCTGTTCTGTAAACCACAGGAATCAAGGATCAGGAATCACGAATCTAGAATCAAAGGAACTGTAAATTAAGAAAGTGGAACGAAGCCTCAGGATCTACTGTCAAGTTTTTAGAATCCAGAGTCTAGATGAAAACAAGTCAACGAGTTTGAGTAAGGAATACGAAGTGACGTGATCCTTAGATTTTTTCTATTTCTGTCCTCCTGTCCGTTATTATTTGTCCAGTGTCTAGTGTCATTTTCATTCCGGTGCTTTTCTTTTACCAAGATTTTCTTTCCATGGCAATTTGCAATTTGCTGCTTTATTTTGTGTCTCTATCCGGATTTTTCATGTAAAGAGTATATAGTATAGAGCCTTGAGACTTGAGACTTGAGACTAAAGACTGGAAACTGGAAACTGGAAGCATCAAGAGAAAAGGAGAAAGGAAAAACTGCCTGTTGCTTCAACATTCAGAAATAATACAAGAGCAAATATCTAGAGCTGAAGGAAAGATCTCTAGAATCTAGAATCTAGACGAAAGAGAAAAAACTCTGTTAGATCTCCCTGTTTTTCTCGGAATCACGTAAAGCTCCGGATTGAAAATGGACGGAGAAGGAAGAATGAGAATGAGAATTTTCGACCAGCTTTCCACTTTCATCCTCTTCGTTGCTTTGTTGCCATTGCCACTACCACTGTCATGCTCATTAATTTGAACAGTAGAGAGCAAAACGCAGACATGAGACATGAGATAGCAGGACAGAGCAAATGTGAAAAGTGAGGAGAAACAAAATCCTTATCAAAACTACAGACTTTGGACTCTGGACTCATTTTATCCTTTCTGTTTGAACTCGTGCACATATTGTGAAAATAAGTTGCTTTTATCCATGTTCCATAACTAAAATACTAAAATACAGTAGTTCAATATCAATATTTTTACCTCATCCTAATTTCTTTTTAGCACTCCTTTTATCATAATATTGTTTAATACTTTTGTATTATATGAGTATAAAACGTTCCTTGAATTATCTAGGAAATTCTGTACATATGTATCTATTTATTATAATAATGGGTTTGGTTTAAACCAGTGTAAACATGAAAACCTTTCTATGTAAAGCTAAAAGATAAAAGATAAATCCTGTAGAAATATTTTCCTTCAAAGTTTCCAAGCTTTGAAGGATGCTTCAAAGCTTCAAACATGATAAAATATGACTACTAAATGAATATTAAATGAATAAAAACAGCCTTTACAAAAGTGTAGTAACAGTTGGTAAAAATATTTATTACAACGCAATGAAAGTTGGTGAGGAGAGTTTAAATATTAATTTCCGTTAGCATTTATTACACAATGCACAGTTGAACCTAGCAAGTCCCATAATTTTGCTCTCCTGCTGTTCATGAGTTTTCCTCATCTAAATAATTTTAATATTATTATTATTATCATCATCACCGTCGTCGTGATTACACATGGAATATGGAAAAAGTTGGAGCAATGATAATAATAAACTCTGGTTCAACTGTTTTCTCTGAATTCTGAATGAGATATGACGCTCACGGCTGCTTCGGTTTCATCACTCGTCTCATCACTTTTTCACTGTTTACATGTGTTATCTCAAGTTATGCAATAAAATCCGTTTCATTTCATCCCATTTCCAACATTTTATTTTATTTCCCGTTTTATCTTTTGAGATTTGAGATAAACCAATTTCTTTTGAGGTGCATGTCCTTATCGTCATCTTATTTATCGCTCGTTTCTTACATTTCAAAGAATGAAAAAAAAACTACTGTAAACTATAAACATAGCGCATACAATGTTAAACAGGATCCTCTTGGAATTTTGAATTTTGATCTCGAGCTTCCAGCCAACCTTTTAATCAAATACTCATGATTACTTTTCCACGAAGACCGAAGAATGAAGAACGAAGGACCAAGAGAACGAAAGAAACTTTTTCATTTTTACAAGTACATGTCGCTTTGAAAACGAAAAAAATAAAAAATCAAGACATAAGAACTATAGATTAAGCCGCAGGCAACTCGGCACTCAGCACTCAATAAAACAACATTTACAGCTTCTTATTTTAAAAGGATGTGGCGCATGACGCGTAATGCTCAATTTTTGATTTTATTAAAGTAAAATGAAATCAGTAGTAGTACGTTCGGCTTTACAGTACAAATGACAAATGACATTACAAATTTTTCAGATTTTACATGATAGCTCGTGCTCAAAATTTACGGATACAAAATATTTTATTTTGTGTAATGTAGTGACAAAAAGTGCTGATTTAAATTGTTTGTTTTTACTGTGCATGCAAACTGTGATGAAACTGAAGGACAAAAGAGTCAAATGAATCTATTCTCTTTTTCTCTCTGGATTCTCTGGATTTTTGGATTCTACTGAGTTTGTGATATCCAGTTGAGTTTACATTACAATTATATCTGGACATGAGACATGTCCATTCCCACTGCACTGCACTGCTATCTGTTGCAGTTGCAGTAGTTTGACGAATGATGAATGTTGAACATGAAATGTGGAATTTGCTTTCACCTTGTTTAGTTGTTAATTCATTTGACGTTGTTTTAATAATCAGTTTCCTCATCAACTCCGCCTTGTTTTCCCCAAGGCCTTTTCTCTTTTTCTCTCTCTCTCTCTCTTTCGCTCAAAAACAGAAACAAAAGACAAACTAATTAAAATTATTTCTCAGTTGTCAACTAGCTTACGTTTCCCTTCATGTAGATTTTAGATGCACAGTGTACAATGTATAAATAGCAAAATAGCAAACATAAATTTAGCTTCGCCTTTCACATTTTCACATTCTACCTGTAACCTGAAACTTGGATGATGATTATCAATTTACAATGTACATTGTACATGAATCTTTCCTTTGCCAAATATCAGTAATTATTTTCTCCTTTCCGTCCACACCTAAAGCCTAAACTCTAAACTCTAAACTCGTGAGCAAATTATAACTAGATTTTTAGTACACTGATGATGACTTGCATTTAAAAAGTTGACGAATCAAGCGCTCTCAAATCTCAAAGCATGTTTAAATTGTGCTCAACAGACGATGCAAACATGAAACAGTGCAATACAATGTACAAAATTTTCCAAAAAATTTCAAAACTTTTGCGTCATGTGCAGATTGCAGACGGTCCACCATTTTGTTGACAGATTTTTGTCTAAAGCATAAAGATAGTGTATAATAAATTAAACATAAAAGATGAATCAGGAAGAATAAAAAACTAGTTGGTAATCCGGAAAAGAATGGAAAGGGGCAGGAAATGGAAAATGGAAATATAACGACAAAGCCAGAAACAGAGACAAAGACTAATGGCAAAGCTACACCTAGCACCTAGACATTTAGACATGTGATATTTCCGTGGACAAAATTGAATTACATTTTCCACTCATGTTCGGGATTACACTCCACTACACACTAGACACTAGACACTAGAAACTAGACTGCCACAGGTTACAGTTTACACAATTTTCGAAAAATTCCATTGCAGGTTTACATCCAGAACATGAACTCAGCTCTCACTCTGCCTCTGTCTCTGTGTGGCTCTGTCTTTGGTGTTTGCAAGAGGTAAAAGTTGACTTGTACAAATTGATGTGAAGATTTAGGTATAAAATACCCAAATAAATCCCGAAGCCTGGATTCTGGATTCTGGGTGTTTAATGTGAAATACATTTTCTGTTTTATTTATTGGTACTTTGTCCAATGAACAAAGAACAGTGTAAATTCTACATTCTACATTCTACATCCAAAGCCTTATAAAGCCATTACCTGCCATTGGAAGTACATAATGTGTCTACGTGGAAGCGTGTGCAAATAAAAGATAAAAGGTGATCTAAAAGTGTGTGAATGGATCTGGATCTGGATTGAGGATTGTGTATTGTGGATAATGTTTGTAGTTTGTAGTTTGTATGAAAGGGAATGAGGTCAGTTCCATCCAATTCAATTGGATTCAACGATATGGAGTATGGAGTATGGACTTTGATGCGCTTTTCCAATTTCTCCATCACAATTCCGATTCCGATTTTTGCCTCGAGCTTTGACGAACAAGAGAAAGAGTGAAACCGTGCCGTTCAATTTCCATTAAAATAGTCAACCATTGTCTCTCTTTCTTTCTCTCTCCTTCTCAAAATTTCGTCGGATCCAGCTCAATTTTGATGCATTTACATTTGTATTTGTAGTTGTAGTTGTATTTTGTGATGCCTGTCCCAAAATCAATTTTCTACCCTCATACGAAGGATTAAACCTGTTTCACAAAGAAGCATGTAGAATGTAGAATGTAGAATGTAAAATGTAAAATGTAAAATGTAAAACAATGGTGTTTCATGCTTCAGTCGATGGATTTTCCATTTTCCATATTTATTTTTCGTATGCGCCTTTTCCATTTCATTTAATTCCATATTATTTATTATAAAGCATTTTCATCCGGAGAAAATCCCCTGGATTTAAAAAATATGACCATGGGTTTTGTGGTTTGTTTGTAAAATACAAAATACAAAATACCATCAACCGTCAGCACTAGACTCTCGACTCTCGACTATTGACAATCAACATTCAACATGGTAAAATGTAGCTAGAGGGAAAAGGACCTTGAATTTTTTTTCTTGTTTTCTCTTTCTCCTCTAGACTCTAGAGCTCTTGAAAAAAGAACGGAAAAATCAATACCATTGGAACTTGTCTTAATGCAAAATTCTGCAAATTTTTGCGGCAAACTCTTTATTTGTATTTGAATTCAAGTATTTGATAATTTGATGATTTGAGCCTGAAAGGAGTAAAACGTTGAAAAATGACAAAAAATCACGTATCTTCTTGTTGAATGCACACATGCTCAATGCTCAATGCTCAATGCTCAGTGCACGAACAAACAAATGCACTAAAAACCAGAGAGATTTTTTTAGGATGAAAAAAGTAATAAATGTTTTGGAATCTGGAATCTAGAATCAAGAACCAAGGTGAAGGGAGAAGAGATCAGAGAAAGGAAAATGAAAAATGAAGTTGTTTTCAAAGGGAGAAAAAAAACATCAACACTGCCGTTTATTTACATTGTACGTTTCGTAGGTATATGCACCTACGAGAAAGTCAATAAAATTGAATAGCTGGTGCATGAGAACAATATTGACTTAGGACTTGAGACGCACGAGACTCTCGAGAGTCTCCACTTTTGATTCTGGATTCTCGATTCTTGATTCTTGATTCTTGATTCTAGAGTCAAGAATCTCTTTAGAGTAGTTATAAAAATACCCAGTTTCATTATCACTGCCAATGTCATCATCAGCTATACAAAGAAAATGTGCTAATGTCACGTTTTCCCTGTGTAGATCAACGTATTTTTTATTGTCATTTCAAGTATCTCGAAAAATAAATAAGGCACCGATATCCGATATTTCTATCCACATGGAAATAGAAACACACTTTCCACATTTTGTTAATTAATGGAAACAACGACAATGACAACGACAGCGTATGGAAATGGAACTGGAGAAAGAAATGGATCGATATGGAAAACATCATCCTCTACGACGGCAAACATGGAGAATGGGAAATGGAAAATGGAAAAATGGGAACGTGGAAAAAAAAGTGAGCTTTTTTTCTCCAAGGAAATTACAAAACACCAAACACGAAACAGAAAACACAGGTGAAAACAACTTAGCAACCATCTAAAATCAATAGGCAAGAAATTTGAAGAAAAACCAAGTTGAGTATAAATGTACTTGAAAGTTGGTAGTAGAAGACGTGTGTGAAATTCCAATACCAATACTAATACTTGTACATTTTACAATGTAAATTGTACAGCGTCTAGTGTATGACACATGACCGAATGACAAAAAATAGTTGTAGTTTTAGGACACGGTTCAAAAATCTTTGCTATTTATATTAACCAACAGCCGTAGCCGAGAAACTTTCACATCCAGCTCCAGCTCTAACTTGAGCTCTCTCTCTCGCTCTTTCTTTTCATTTCAACCTGTCCGTTTTTTCTCGATGTGTCCATGTTTACCATGGATATTTTGCAGCTGGGAAAATACATGAGACGCAAAGGCTCAATGCTCAATGCTCAATCTCCGGAATCTGTTGTGGAATTTATGTATCTGTGTGTATTGTGTATGTTTACAACAGAAGGCAGAGTACAGAATAGACAGTGCAGAGTGCAAAGGTTGTAAACTAGCTCTTCGGCTCGCTTCCCCATTTTCCGTACTACTGCACAAAACTTTCCGATTTCTGCACAATTCTCATCAAAATACAATGAAGTAGAGGAGAAAATATAGCATAGCGTAGAGTGAGTTTTCCACCCAGATTTCCCTCAATTTCCAACATCCGGAATCTGCTCTGTTACTCCATTCTCCATTCTCCAGGAATCTCCAGGAAAGGAAATGGTAAAAGAGAAAGAGAGCGAAGAGATTTTGTCTGAGATCCTCCTTCCTTCTCGCTCCTTTCCGTTTCCTGCTGCTCTGTGCTGTGCAAAGCTAAGTTGAGCTCAGCTTTATTGCGTCGAGTTTCGCTCGAGTTGCAAGAGATTTGATTCAACTGGTTGCAACTTGTAACTCCAACTCCAACTCCAACTCCAGGGACAAGAGAAGAGAGAAAACATGGATTTAGTCACGCCATCTTCATTTTCCTATACCATTTTCCAATGCTTTCACAACATCTTTTCTTTGTCATGGCCTTTGCCTTTCCACTTTCCGCTTTTGCCTACTTTCACTGCTTCTTTTTCAGTTTTAGTACCAGCAACGCCACCCTGCGGAGGGCAGTAAAAGTGAAAGTTGGGCGAAAGTTTGTATAAAAGTTTGCAGATGTCTCTCAAATCCACGTCCAACTTTCACCGACAACACTGCTGCAATATCAACATCAATATCCATACGTAAAATCTAGATTCTCCAGCTTTCTTTGCCAGCTGTTGAGTGACAGTGGAAATTGACAATTATTGAAAATGTTGTTTGTTTGGTGTGGAATCGCAAAATTATTGATTCCTGCTCTTATAATTCTAGATTTTAGGTTCTAGATTCTAAATTCTAGAATGTACCTTTGCTACATTAACGTTATAGCTTTAGAATTTCTCAATTGAATAGGCGAGAGCCATAACAGCCAAACACCTGTAGCCTCTGCTTCACACGCTCGGTAACTAATGAGTTTATTCACCGCTCTCTCTCTTTCTCCAATTTCAACGTTAACAACGTTAGCAGGTAAAGTAAACTTTGAGATTCTGCTTTGTTCTCGCTCACTCAAAAGGCAAACAAAGAGGAGTGTGTCAATTTTCAATATAAACATACTCGAATGTCCTTTAAGTGTCTGAAGTCTAAATATAAGTATACATATAAATATAATTTCCCTTCTCCTTTCTCCAAGTGAACAGGATGTAATACTGAATACACAGAGCAACATGTATACTCAGTACACAAAGCATGGGCACGAGAAGTAATTGAAGCAGCTCTCTTCACTCTACACTCGACGTGACTCAAGCCACATTTCAAAGCTTTTCTCCATAATAATAATAATTAAAATAAATTATGTTGAAAATAGTCAATGAATATTTAGAACAGGATGAAGTCATTGCATAAGCTATTTTTCATTCCTTGTTTTGAATGTGCCCGCCATTTTAAATGTCAACAAGCATCCTCCACTAGATCATTCAGTATTTGAAATATGATGAAGAATATTTCGCTGATTAAATGAATAAAAGTCTGTTGTTTTGTTTTTTTTGTTGGTTTTGTTTTGTCTAGCTGTTTACTGTTGTTGTAGATGACAGTAAGTGTTTTGATGTTGTTTACTTTCATGTACAAAATTTTGTATAATATACGTATGTAGATGAATGAGATTGTAGGCACTTTATTATCACCATTTAAATAATAAATAATACTGACGATTAATCAAGGTTTTCTTTGATCGTTCAGGAGAAATACAACATGTAAAAGGTCATATCAAATATCAAAAACATTTAGTTTATTCCAGAGAAAGAGGAAATTTGGGATCCAGTAGCCAGACACTTGACAACATGATAGATGATGGATGATGATCAAGGCGTATTATTTTACCTTTGCCGATTATATAAAGCGGGATAAAGTGAAAGCGGGACTCGACTCTCGATTCTCGATTCTCGATTCTAGGTGCTCGATGCAAAATTATAAAGAGATCAATCAACTTGATAAGAAATAATGCCGTTTGTTTTGAATTTTGAATTTTGAGATTTATGTTTTGATTACGCCTGGAGCAATTGCAAAATGCGCAAGTAGAATCTAGAACCTAGATGAAAATACATAGAAAATACGAGGGAAAATGAGCTACCTGTTGAGGATACGTGTAAAGTGGCGGGCAGGATTTTGTGCTACTGCTTCGGCTGTCCCATCGCGTCAGATTTTCTTTTGGATGATGAGGAGATTTGGTTGAAGCGTATTTGGACGCATTCGGACTTGGATTTGAATTCGGATTTGGATTTGCAGTAGAATTTCCAGGATATGATCGACCGTGAGCATATCCAGAGCCATGATGACTTCCATGTGTTCGACTTGGTTTCCCCGTTCCTCTTGTTAGATGTGGAGTGTCAAATCTCTCCAAATCACCCCAATCCTTACCCTTCTTCCGTCGGACGTAGTAGCGATAAATCATAATCGTCATGGCAACCACCAGGGCAAGTCCCGTCCCAGTAGCGGCTATTAAATATAAAAAATAAAAAAAATCCGAAGTTAGTAATTGCATAAATTATTTTCAACTTTCAGCAAACGTCTTGTTGTTGATTGAATCAGTAAAAATTGTAGAGTTGTAAATCTTTACCTCCCAACACCGCGGACCCCGTTACCATGGTTTCAAATTAAATGGATGATACTTTCAAATTTTATCAAGTAAGTTGTTCCTACAAAACAAAACAAGGAAAGAAAACAAAACAATCACTTTAATTTCTTTACAACTCATCAATTTTACCCTTGGCCTTTACTTTGAACCATCATTAATAATTCACAGTTCATACGTAATGAAAACAGGCCCACACATAAATACGGTTCTGTTCCTTTTCGTTTGGAATTGCGTTGATAATAAATACGTCAATTAAAAAGAAAGAGATTAGAAGTTAAGCATGAAATAAAGAAATAATTTGTTTTCTTAAAATGTCATCTCAATTCCTGATAAAAATCCCTTTTGTCCCTATTTTATTACCAATATCAAGTTTTGAAGTTCTGTTTACTGTTTATTCGAATACAAGTGTTTCCAAACATTTTATACAGATAGGTACATTCTATCTGTAAATTGCCCTTGAACTCTGTTATTTGCGTTTCAATGTTTCGTTGACTTTTTAATCCTCACTCAAAGTTCAAAGACCAAAACTCTTAAATAAAATGCTCAACTCATTGAACTCTTTTGAACTTGAAAGATGAACGATTATATTTCAAGGTTTGAGTGTTATTCAAAAACAAAAATAATTCCCATACAAAAATTTTACGCTCACTTTGCTTTTCTCTTTCCTCTTTTTATTATTTTGCGTCATTTTGCTATGAATAAATTATGTTTTCCATGCAAATTGTTTCATGTTCATGTTTTGTGTATTGCAATGTCAAATGTAACTACGTAAAATGTCAAATAGGGTTAACCGGGGTATCTGTGATATATTTTTCGGCATCTCAACCTTCACCATTAAATTTAACCCCTTACAACCGACTTTTTAGAAATGGTTTTGATATCAATCGATAGGATTTTACTCGGACAACATGTATACGAAAGCTCAAGCTCGTAACTTTTGCCATTTAATTGTAATTAAACATTATCACAGATGCCCCAGCTATATCACAGATAC
>JAQGBH010004237.1:0-17399 GCA_034698265.1 Sminthurinus aureus | reverse complement strand
GCGATTTATGTCATGACGGCATAAATGGCATTTATGCCATTTATGCCACCCCTGGTTAATACCAGCTCCTATCATTGACAGTAGCCTTACGAACACTTATAGGTATATATAAAGTATAAAGTATAATGAATTGAAATCAAACTAATCCAGCAGTACTTATGATTAAGTATTAGATATGAGATATTATATAAACTCAAATGCACTCAGCTGTGAATACGCGGGTTTGTTCAGTAGTTTGATTCCGGACTGTATACGGAAATCCGCCATTTATATTATGACAAGCTGCTCCAAATTCACCTTTTATGTTGACCGCAACTAATGCTCCACTAAAATCCGGGAAATATTTTATAATTCGATTAATGGCTTCTTCCGCAGCCCTTGTGGGTGTGAATCCGTTCCTCATGTGCTCAACAGCAATTAAACTAAAATTAAATGTGTCAAAATACAAAGTTATAGTAATTATTGGACTTTTAGGAAGATGTGTCTTCTCCACAATAATATCAATTTTCCTACAGAGCAAGAAGCAAAATAATGACAATATACCTAGGTAAAAATCTCATCATAATATCCCCATCTCCAGTTGCAGCCGCTCCTCCTACATCTTTTTGTACATACGAACCTGCCCCAACGATCGGGGCGTCTCCAACTCGCCTAAATCACACAAAGGGTTCATGGTAAGTACATAATAATATATACAATAAATTCAAAAACCTATACATGTGTGTTTTTATTTGAGTTAATTCATGCATGCATAATAATGGAAGTATGTGTTTTACATAAAATACAAACAGGGAAGGTGATTTATACCCAGGAATTTTATTTCGAGCTCCATTTGATGATGTTCCTGAAGCTAGTCGACCGTTTGAATCAATTGCGACCATACTAATAGTATCATGGTTGAATCGATCAATGACACGGGCAGTTGAAGATGCATGTTTATTTGTAAGAGTTTCAGTTAAATCAGAATAAGGACCACAAAATTTGGTTGGATCCGGTGATACATTTTTCCAAAAATTTGGTTGACATGATTTGTTTTTCCAGTCTTGATGCATTTGAGTAGACTATTTATATCATTGTGTACAAAAGACAATACTCATTAGAAACATGAAACTTTACAAAAAAAATATCTAATTATTGATAGTAGGTATAACTCCATTCTACGTAGTACTTAGTTGAATACTTACTTCTGGTGTTGTTAATGATTCCTCTGTAAATCCCATTTTAAGTGCAAATTCTGTAGCCAAATCTCCAGCAAGCATAGTATGTTTTGTCTTCTCCATTACTTTTCTTGCAACTGAAACGGCAGATTTAATTCGCCGAAGACAAGCAACAGCACCCACGGAATGAGTTTCCCTACGTATAATTAATCATAAAACTATTACTGTGATGAAAACTAGTAACCAAAACCCCTGAAAATCCTAAACAATTCCGCATATACTTATGTATTTGCATAACAAATATTTTAATTACCCGTCCATGATCATTGCATCTAATGTTGTTTCTCCATTTTCATCAGGACTACCTCCAAACCCGACTGTGCCATCACATTGAAGCTCTTCACAAATTGAACAACCCTTTTCAACTGCATCCAATGCACTTCCATTTGCAATCAATACTTCCCAAGCTAAAGAAAAAAACATTTTTTACGCACAAAAAACACGAA
Source organism: Sminthurinus aureus (assembly GCA_034698265.1). Classification (NCBI taxonomy): domain Eukaryota; kingdom Metazoa; phylum Arthropoda; class Collembola; order Symphypleona; family Katiannidae; genus Sminthurinus; species Sminthurinus aureus. Next base: position 15,736 of record JAQGBH010004237.1, on the reverse strand, counting down.
GCAAAATAAATGTTTTAGGCTCTATGTTCCGATGTGAAATGTAATCACAACTGCTATTTAAAACTGTAACTTCTTGGTGCTAATAATAAATAAATTTACAGTACCTTTGTCTGCAGCAACTGTGAAACCCCAAGTATTCACTACGATCGGGATGCTCATATTAGTGTTCTTTGCTTGTACAGTTCCTCGCTTCTTGTATTTTCTGTAAAGTCGATCCTTCAAAACTATAATATTATTTTCACGCTCACTGATTAAACGGTTACTTTTTTCAATCACTGCTTCATTTTTCTTCTCGTCTAGAGTAATAAACTGGATTCTTTCACTCACTCTCTTTCTGGAAGAAGAAGATGCACGGCACTGAATTTCAACAACTAGCAATACTAGAAGCAAAGCAAGAAATACAATTTTCTCTTGGAAAGGTGAAGATGCTTTCATGTTTAAAACGTGTTAGCTTTTTATATATTATTATAGTTACAATTCACAATTATTAGCAACGAAAATATTCAGTTTTGTACAAAATGTTCTTTGGAAAAACTTCACAGTTTTCACAGTGTAATAAGCAGTTGGTACAAATTATATCTAGAATCTAGAAGTGCACATGTACTAGACTGAATTCTAAATTTTACACAGAAACTACTACTAAGCTATAAGCTACTAAAAGCTCAAGCTGCAAATAGAAAAAAAAGTAAATATTATATTATGTATACTGTTTACACTGTTGACATAAAAACTTTCAAATTAGATATTTACAGCTTAAATGACGAAATATGACTAGACCACGATTCAGCATTCAGTAGCAATTTATATATTATGTACTATCATCAAGCTAAAAGTACTGATAAGATACAGTTATAATTTCATGTAGTCCGACAACACACAATATTTACATGGATAAATATAATCGATGGGGTGATTTATGGCCAAAAAAGAGAGTAGAGTTAGAGAGACAAAAAAAATAAAATGAACTGTCAGAGAATAAATTGTAATTAATAGATTAACTAGCTCCCGGTCAAAATACAAAATTTTGACAGTATAGGCGATTTACATGCACGTACATACTGTAATGCTGAACTTATAGCAGCTGTGGAGAGTACACGTAAGTATAGATTTTGAAATTAATTGGAGACGGTGAAAACTGTTAACTGTTGTATTTTGTATTATTATTATTCTTGTTATTTAACACGAGTAAATGTTGGACTCTGTTGTTTCGTGTGGGATACCCTTTAAGCAGAGTTAATTATAATTAAAGCTGTACTTAATTTATGTTTCATAATATATTTGATATTGTATTTTTGCCAATCGACAAATAAGATTTGAGATTATTTTTCGTTTGTTCAAGTGAAGAGTAAGTGTATTTAAAGTAAGTAGGTATAGTTAACTTACCTTTATAAAAGCCGGAAATAGTAAAGGACACTTGTTCTTTATTGTTAGTGTGTCGTAGTATTAAGAATTAATAGATTTTTAGGGAATTTCTACAATTAAAAACTCAAAATGCATTCAGCGTTCACGAGAAGTCATGCACTAGCCGCATATACTGTCAGTGTTTTAGCCGGATTGACATTCATATGTTTTGCTACTACTGCCTTCCGTGATTATAATGCCCATACCACCATAAATACTGTCACAGTCCTTGTGTAAGTCTATTTTTTTATTACTTTATTACTATATAATAATTAATACTATCATCAAATATTTAATGTATTTTTTAACATAATGTACAAAAGTATTCAAAATTATGCATTACATGATATGTGATGTGTCAATTTGACATCCGGTGTTTCAAAACGACCAGTTATCTTTGTGTTTTGTATTTAAGTAGCTTGTATTAAATATTGAACAAACAGCATGTGGAATGTGGAATTATTTAATTATAATTGTTTTATTCCGTTTACAAATTATAAATTAAGTACTTTTGCTTTGTAAAACTATTTTCATTATTCATCATTACATCATGTTTTTAATTTCTATAAATATTATGATTTTTGTTTACAGGAGAAATGTTCCAGACTATAGTGCATCGCGTGAAAAGAATGATATGGGATTCATGATATTCGACCTTAAAGCAGATATGTAGAAATATAAATGTTTATGTTTTGAAACAAATTATTTATAATGATGAATTTTATCGGCAACATAATACATAATTCAAGGCTGGAAATAAGGAGACTTCCAAAACACTAAAGTGATTTTCAAACGTAATCGAGCATTGTAAAATTATTTTTGGGTTTTAGTACATGAAAATGTGTTGTAGACCAAAAACCAAACTATGTTTGTTAGTTTTTGTACATAAAACTGACCAAGCATTTTACAAATCTTCATGTACTTATACTAAAACCCAAAAATAATTTTAATGTGCTCGTCTGCATTTGAACATCACTTTGAAGTTTTGAAACTCACCTAATTTCCAGTCTCAAAAAATTACTATGCTGCCCAAGTATGATCAATGATAATTAATAATTATTAAGAACCGTAGATGAATGTAAAATCATAAAAGTCTTTTTTGTTTATTTGTTTATGTGATGGTGATTTGCGTTGGGATACTTACATTTGAGACCATTGTTTAACTGGAATGTTAAACAGCTATTTCTTTATTTAACTGCCGAGTACGAAACACAGAGTAACAAACTTAATCAAGTTGTAATCTGGGATAAAATTATTCAACGAGGTGAAAATGCTGTCCTTGACCATAAGAATATTAGGCCAAAATATTATTTCTGGGATGATGGTAATGGTTTAAGGTACGTACTATAACCAAAACAACAACAACCTCTTTATAATTTCATTCGTTATTTCTGTAGAAAAAATTTTAGCAAATTACTTTATCTAATATTCTCAATCTAATAATAATTTCTTACGACTATTCATCTTTTGATTTTGTATTTTTTATATATATTTAATATTATAGAGGAAATAAGAATGTAACATTGACTTTATCATATAATGTCATCCCTAATGCTGGACATTTACCAAACGTCGTGGCGACTGGCAGTCATCGATTCAGTTTTCCAGATGAATACACAACAACCAAAATGTAGTTCTTATAATCATTTTTAAAGTTTAAAAAAAAAACCATAATGTAACATCCGTTAATTAAAGAAGATCCTATTATAATCATTACTTCAAATGAGTACTGCTACTACTACTACTACTATCGTGGTAGTAAGGTATTATTTTACAATTATTTATGATATTTAAATTTAAAAACAGAAACATGATAGGGAGTTATAAAAATTATTATTATTATTACAGAATTAAACAAAAATAGACCAACAACAAAAAATGAATGATCTTCTCGAATATCTATTTTACCAATTTTCACATGTGCAACAAATACTATAATGTATTTATTTTTGTTTGTTTGCTTCATATAATTCGAATGGTGAATGATTCATTTAACTTAATATAATTTATAATTGCTATTGCAAAGTATTTATTATTATGTACTATTGTAATTCTTGCTCATTTTTGTTGTCAGTTTTGGAAAAAGGTAATATCATAATATTTTAGAGAACAATGTAAGAAACATCAACTTTTTTTCTTTTCGGGATGTCTCCAAATTTTTTCTTGAATTCTTTACTTATAACTGAAAAATCTTCAGACAAGTGTGTTGTGCGTAATTGTCTTTTTCTATTTTACAAATTTATACTATATTATTATACCTCTAAGTACATCACACGTCCGAATTTGAAGTATTTGAAATGAAATGTGTATAATATTAAATATAAATATTATAATAGTTTTTTAAAAGAAAAAAGAACTACAAATTGAGGGTTGGGAAATTATTATTATTATTTTTATTGTTATCTCATCGTGTGAAAGTGAATGGGTACACATATGATACCAGATTGTGTGTGAAAAATGATGATGCTAATCAAGTTTAGTGTATACTATGTATTTTAGGTTCTACATAGCTTGTGAGCATTTATTATTGTTACTGTGTTGTTGAGTAAAAATGCGTGATTTTCTGTATTATAAAAAGGTACATATATATATATAATATATTATAGTGATAGTTTTTCACGTGATTTTGCTTTACAGTTGTGTGTGGTTATATATAATTGATTAAGCAATAACATAAAATCTTTGTTTATTCATATTTGTATTTTATCATCATAATTATATAAAAGTAATGTCAAAAATACACGTTATATACGGAATTCCAAAAAAATAAAGAAACAAAAATTGTCCTTTTTACATAGACTCGATTGCATAAATAATGTATACTATTATTGATAGTTAGAAATTAAGAAATGCATTTTTTCAAGCATAACGAAATTTTGATAGATCCTAAGAATCCGTATATGAATTTATACTACCAATGTCTTTAAATGAATAGTTCGATATATTATACAGATTTTGAGTAGAAATGGCAAAACATGTAAAGGTATATGGGTTATAATAATATCATTCAACTTGATATTGTACTACGTGGGATAGCGTAGGTCTAAGTATAAAATCAATATTAATGCATTTTCAGACAACATCTCGGACTTCTGAAAACTGAAAACTATAAAAAGATTAAAGTATCTGATAATGCATGCATAACGAATGCAAGAAAAGGCACATACCCACGTGTAGTTTTTACTCTCTCCATCAGTACATTTTTTATTCAGTAATAGTTTTTGATAAGGAAATAACATACATATATTGAGAAGACCACATACAAAAAAAACTGCGTATTTTATACTAAATCATTCGAGTTCATAGTTTTACATTGGTACTGACAAATTTTTTTTTCCATAAATGTGAGTTCACAGTTTTTCTTTCGTTTGAAAAGAGTTGGTCTAAAACATTTTCTATAAACTATGAAATTTTTGAACTTTTGATCACAAAACTCAAAAAGACATTTTCCATAAAAATGAAAACAAATTAAAGCATTAAAACAAATAATTATTATCGTTTAAATATTTCATATACATCATCATAATATATTATAGCATATCTAGACTTAGATTCATCTCATGTACTTAAATTAAATAAATATAATATATTATAGCATAAGTATACCGTATAAATATGTATGAAATAACAATCAATCCATTATTTTTTTTTAAAACATAAAAATAAATTACAAGGCAGAGTTAAAAACTTTTTGCAAATAAATATAATGCTCAAGTGAAATAATATTTTTCGTTTAGAAATACTAAACCTTATATTTAAATATATATGTACCATCGATAGATTTAAAACAAAATATTGCTATAATCTATATTATATTATGATGATCATATAATGTACTAAGTAAACATAGTAGATAACATAGGATAAAATTCTAGAAATATAAATGTAAATTAAAATGTTGCATAATATATACTCCATTTTCTTTAAAATTTATGAGGAGTAGATTAAACAATACATATATATATTTAATATTGAAAACATGTAATCAATGCAGCTAAAAGACTACCAAAAAAAGGATTGAATAAACTTACTGAGCTCATAATTTATACAATGCCAATAATAGATATAGCTTCATTCATTCCAGATGTCCCAAAAAAGTCTCAATAAGGCTATAGGAACAATATTATATTGTATGTATATATATGTATACACATATATATATATACTAGCAAATATTACGTGCTTTAAATTTTTTTAAACTAATTAAATTAATCACAGTACCATAAAATAACAGTAATAATTATATTACATTGTTCAATTCATCATACTTCTTACACTATAATATATACACGATCGATAATAAATAACAATACTAAAACAGCATGTAGTTGCCATATATGCATGTTCAAACAGCCACTACTACTAATCGATACTCTACGTTTTTTCTTCGATAACTGTATAACATGGTTGGTACATCAAAAATTTAATAAAATGATAATGATTTGTAAAATGAACAAAAAAAAATACTCCCAGCAGTCACAGAAAGACTATACACTAAAACAGTAATTATTATTACTTCTACTTTAGGTTTTATATCCCTGAAATAAGATAATAATATATATGTATATGTATACACGTATTTAAGTTATTATTATTACTCGTGAACTTTAGCTTCATTGTAACAGAATTATCATAATAATATTGGAATTATTTTCACAGAGATATTTTATAATATTATGGTATGTTATTTTTTTTTGTCTTAAAAGGCAACTTATAAAATCTTTTTTCCAGATTTTATTTTTATTACTTGAAAAAGGGAGTGGAGAGTATGAATGACATTTTTTGTTGTTTTTTTTGTTGTAATAATAAACTGCTGCTATTAATTAATATTCTATAATATGTGTAACTTTTTTCCTGTCTTTCGTCACTTTTCTTTGGTTCACCTGGAACATATTTTGGCTTAGAATCAGTCAAGAACATTACATTATATCAATAAAAAAAATATTTACGCAAACGTGTGAGATAGCGTAAATATTAAAAACAATAGCCTGAATATCATCAGCTATTTCAGCTCTCTACAATCTTACACATTTTATACAACATACAATTATAGATGCTAAAATGATGATGATGATGATGATTATTATTATTATTATTATTAATGATAAATTTTGTATTTTATATTAAATATAATAATCGTATAATATATATAGTATTTTTAAAATATTTAATATAATATATAGGTGATCACTGAAGATTATTACTATTGTATATATATATAATGATTATTTTCTTATGTAACATTTTTATTATTATTTATTTATTTATTATTATTATAATAATTATTACTTGGAGTTAAGTGCAATCCTTGGATTGGTAGAATAAAATGTATCCCGTTTCAGATGATTTCTGACCATTTGAAGTTAGTCCATAAAAATCTTCAATTGCAGATGCATCAATTTTATCAACCATATCATCATCAAATAGTAGCCAAAAACCATGACTCTTAACGATTGAAATATAATGGCCTCGATTTGGCCCACTTCCACAATGGATAACGACGGCAACTAAATCATAAAGTCTATCTGGATTTACAGCATCATCCGACTATAATAAATAAATAAATAGTGAGCATAAATACATTGTACAACAACAATAACAGTTCCTTTAAAACTTTTAACATTATAAATTGGAAACCAGCAAACATATTATAAGTAATACGTAATACCTATTGTTGAAATATTGTAAAAAATTATGCAAACATATTTTTGATGTATTAAACAATTATTGTAAATAATATTACTTACTGTATTAAAAAGTCGAAGCTCTAACGGAAATACCACACGATGACTGACTTTAATATGACGATTAAATTGTTCCATATACTTAAATCTTTTAAGATGAAGAGCTAGTATAACAGGTAATTTTTTAACCCTCATGCGTTTCTATGAAGAATGACAACAAACAAACATTTTTATAAGACAAAATAAAAACTAGATAACTATTATGTAATGAGTATATAATATTTAGTTTTTTTTAATGTAGCAGTAAAAATAAGATTATGTTTAAAACATCAAGTTAAAAAATCATGATACAACTCAATATTCAATATTATTATTACCTGGGCTTCTTGATAACTATTACAATTGTCACACTTAAATTTGTTGTCTCCACATAACATTTCCATGTTACTAAAGCATCTTAGACAATGTGTTATACTAGTATTTTGGTCAATATCAACTTGAAGGTCAAGAAAATCTTCATCTTTACTGCTAACCTGTAAATAAATAAACAAATAAATATTATGTAAAATGTTGAATGCATAAAACATTATCTTATAGAACGACAACAATGTGAATAAGCAGTGAGAGAGTAGCAAATATTTTTTGAATGGTTTAAGAAACCTTGGAAGATTTTAGACATTACTAAGACATTACAAACAAAAAAATAAAATTATACATATATATTATAGCAATTTTACCATTTCACAATTGAGACAACGAGTTTCACTAGTTAAAATTCCTTGGAATATTTCATGTACCCATGTAGGCTCTTGAGATTTATTATCACCATTATTAGCATCTGAAGACTTTTGCTTTGAATTTTGAGTTTGCCTTTCAGCTATAAAGTCAAAAAGAGAAAATAAATGTTTTTAAAGTAAAGCTTAATTCATAAAAGACCAGAGATATTAGATTATTATGAATTTTATACCATTATCCATTATCATGATAAATATAATATACATCATTGCAACAATTCATAGTTCAAAGCAACAATAGTAAGGTGCAAGTTGATTATTATTAAAAATTTCCGGAAATTGTTTTACCTAGAATTATCTCGTTGATTCTATTTATTAAGAAATTTAAAAACTCATGGGCATCTTGCTGTAAGTAGTTGTCAAACTCCTCTGAAAGGTAACAAAATCATAGTTATGAGTATATAAATAATTTGAAATTGGTGGATATTTTCTTTTGTAATAATCTATTGTTAATATATTGTACGTAGCTATCAAGTTGATAGTATTTGTACATAAATAAGTAAGGTTCATATTTTATTATACCCTTTTCTTTCCTTAGCCTTGCAATAAATTTTTTGGGAGCGATAGAACCAACTTTTTTCTTTTGAGTCGTAATTGTATAAAATAAATCGGCTAGACATGATAGTAATGTTTCTTTGGGTCTTTTATTTTTCGCTTTATATTCTAATACTTTCTCACGGAATGGTTTACAAAAATATAGAGCTTGAAGTACAGAATTACTGTAACACGTATTTCCAAACTATAATGACAAAATAAATATATTATACACACAAAACAAAAGTACAAATTAGTTCAACTTGTATGGTATCATATTATTACTGTAATGACATATTATGATGTACATAAGTACATACTACATACATTGAGAGAGAACACATAGCTAAACGGCTGATGTTGTACTAATAATAATAATAATTTTTTTTGATGGATCAATTTTACAGCTGTGTAAAAGTAGTAAAACTTACATTTGCAAGACCGAAAAATCTTTCATTTGGAGGAAATTCTAAACCAATTTCTTTTTCCAACTGCGAGGCGTTGGTACCCTAAAAAAATCAAAATAATCATTTCGTTATACAATTAGAGTGGATATTTAAAATGTCAAAATGGCATTTCTCTGCAAATAATTGTACACACTGTACATGTTTAAGTTTAAGTACAATTGTACAGTTTATTTAACATGTATATTTGTATTTATGTATGCCATCATTTACAATGGATAACTTTTTCGGTATAAGTACGTATTAAGTGCACAAAGGTATATGCAAAATTACGATGATAACTGTTAATTAATTAATTAATTAAGTATTTATATCAATAAAAATGTATATTTACTTACCATTCCAAGTAGTTTCAAAATTTTGAGAAATATTTTGGGATACGTAAACCTTCAATAGGAAGGTTTAACGTATATCAATTTGATTGCTTCCAAAAAAATTAAAACTGTCCTATACTTATTATTGCAAAGCTAAATATAGTACGTATTTTACTAAACATGATTTTAATTACAGTAATTTTAACTACATTTAAATACACACACAATTATTATATCTCGAATTAAATATATTTTTTTTTCTGTTTGAATTCTGTGCGCCAAAAGGGATTGTGGTGGCACCTATATGTGTTAGTCGGAAAATAGAGACACGCTTTATAGAATCCTAGGTTGGTGGAAATCGGAAAAGGAAGGTAATTGACGACAATACGGTTATTTTAATTGTATTTTAGACTTGATTGTTATTAAAAGTTGTGTTAAAAATTGTAAATTTTAATTGTGTTGTTGTTTTGATTGTGTTATTTAGATAGCAAAATGACCAACAGTAAAGGTTATAGACGTAGCACCAGAGATTTATTCTCTCGTAAATTTCGTACCAAAGGTACTATTGCATTAGGTACCTACCTTAAAGTCTACAAAGTCGGAGATATTGTTGATATTAAGGTAAATTAACTATAATTAAAATAGTGTCATTTAAAAAAGGATTTTTTTTTTGATTATTTTGATGTAGTATTTTATGATGTATTAAAATTTTTGATGTTCCTTTCCTGCATAATAATTTTGAATCACTTGCATGGTATTCCAATATAAAATACATGTGTGAGGTTTTTTTTTTTTTTGCTACCGGCAGCAATGGTCATTTTTTGATAAAATGAAGAAAGAATGGAATTTTAATAAAAAAAAATGTGTATAAAATGTAACTGTAGGTCAAATAAAATGTTTAAATATTATGTACATTGTGTTTTAAAACCATTTTGTTTTTGTTTTTATATTTATATAGGGAAATGGAGCAGTCCAAAAAGGTATGCCATTTAAAATCTATCATGGTAAAACTGGACGTGTTTATAATGTAGCTCCTCATGCTTTGGGAGTAATTGTTAACAAGCGTGTCCGAGGAAAAATTCTCCCAAAAAGGTAATTCTAAATGAATTGAGTAATATTATTATTATACATGAGTTGTATGTTGACAAAATGTATGATAATTATTGTCATTACATATTTTTTTTTATTAATATTATTATTTTGTGGTTTTATTTTAAAAAGATTCATGTTTTATGAATTATGAACAGCATCAAAATCAATAATTGAAGATTTTGTATTGGAATGTTAATTAATAAAATCTTATTTTTTTTGAACTTTCTTTATTACAGAATTAACATCCGAGTTGAACATGTTTCCCACAGTACATGCCGAACAGACTTTTTAGACAGAGTAAAGGAGAATGAAAGAATTAAAACTCAAGCTAAGAAAAGTGGAATTCGTGTTGTATGCAAGCGACAGGTAAACATTTAAATGAAATAAGAGTAACAAATAAATAATGCATGTTTTATGAATACAAATAGTTAGGATATGACTTTCATAACATTGTGATATGTGTAATCTATTTAGCTTGTTTAGCTCTTTTTCTATTTATTTAATATTGTGTTACAATTTAAAATCTCTCGAGATTATGTATTAAAGGTGTATGAATTAAAAAATTAATGTGGGTTTCTCTATCTTCTTTTTTAATAGCCTCTGCAACCCCGTGGAGCCACCATTGTAAGAACGAAGGGAAATGAGCCTGTGCTTCTCCAACCAATTCCTTATGAATTTGTCGCTTAAATGTATATTGTTTTGGATAATAATATAAAATTAATAAATAAATGGGAAGACACACCTGAATTTCATTTAAATAATACCATTCTAAGTTGTCTAATATTTATTCCTCTTATGCATTTCTTTATTGAATTTTATATGTAGAATCATGGTCATGCTTAGATTAAGTTATAACTTTAGTATTTGTATTGATAAAAAATATCATTGTTAATTAAATTCACGTTGTAGAAAGGATAAAGGAATTAATTTTAAATTGCTTGTTATACAAATTTTAGTCACAATCGATATAGTATCCATTATCCATACATATGCATAAATTAGTACGAATGTTTTATCTAGGTTTCTTATCTCTGGTAAATAGTAGTAGTAGAAGAAGAAGTGTAGTTAAATATTTTATGTGAGACATCAAATACCTTTTATTATACGGTCATAATTATTATATGGACATGTAATCAAAAACTCGGAGGTACTACATGAAACTACTATTACTGGAGAATATTGATTTTTCTTCTACATATTCAGGCATCATGTCATCATGTATCATTATTTCATTACACAATTATTTTAATTCCATAGTAAGTATAAGAAGTATAATTTAGAAATGACTATTCTTAAACAAAAGTTTACTACTCAAGCATTCACATAATAAGAGGGGTTTAAACACTTTTGTCCATAAAACAATATTTTATATTCGTATATTTAGTGTTTATATACGTTAGTGTGTAAACAGAGAATCCGTCTTATAACATTTTGTGTACATATATAAGTATGTATAGATATGCTGGACAAAATATTTTTTTTTATAGTGCTGGATATAAGTACAATACATACAAAGTGCTGGAGAAGACATCAAGTAAAAACTTGCGTAGAAGTAGCTTTTTGGATATGGCACGAGTTTTTTTTTTCAAGATTTCACTTGGAATTGTGTTGTCCTCGAGTACAGACTTTCTCTCTTGCTTTTTCCTAAATATTTGTGCTTTCACACACACACAAATATTTGTTTTGTTTCTTTGTTTATATGTGCTCATCTGTATAATATTTAGATACAACACATTAGACAAAATAATAGGAGATACTCTCATGTGTGTGTGATGGGTACTGTGAACAAAATCATTGTAAAAGCAATAATAAGCAATACACTCTGTCAATTGTATATTTTTCTTTCAATTTTTTGTTGTTGTTGTTCTTTGTCAAATCAAAGTAGTTTACTTTAGTCAATCAGTGATCGTTTTAAGTAAATAGTTTAGTGTATAGTTTCATAAGTCCTACTAAATTTAATGTGATTTCTACATAAAAAGGTGTACTTAAATGTGTATATCAAATGTCAAACAACCAAAGAATTATACTGTGTCATTATACATGAATGTATAATCATATCTGTTGCAATAATATAACTTTCAATTTAAAACAAAAGTTTGGTGACTATAATATATTATTATTATACATGTTCTGGTCCTTGTGACTGGATAGTTAATATATTCTTCCATGAGCACATCAAGAGATGAACCGTATTATTTTACCGTGGATGGAGTCTCAAAAGCTGGTAAAAATATTTATTATTATCAAAATCAAAACAAACTATTCATGTTTTTTGTGTTGTTTCTTAGCTAATTAGTTTTTTTTTCCAATCAGCTGCATGCATCTGTATTTTGTACAATGTCAGGCTTCAAATTCATTTGTTAACTGCTAACTGCAGGTCTCATGTTTTGCAATATGCACATGATATAGTATCATGTCATGATACATCTAAAATCTAAAGGTGTATATCCATATTAAGTATAGTATACTTGTTGTTAAAAATGAATAATGAAGTTAGGCAAATTAGCTTACTGTTATAAATACGACTAAAACATTGACAATATATGTATCATTGCTCTTTTTGTAGCTTTTAAACAAACTACGGTTTGTATTTTTTAGTGTATTCATGATGCTATGCATACACTCAGCCAGGGAAAACATTGGGATCGCTTGGTTTTTAAAACAATAGATTAGCATTGGCCAATGTTTTTAAAATTATAAGTATGCCAATGTTTAGCTAATGTTTAAACCATACTGCCTTTATTTATCAACGTCCCTGCTAAAAACCAAAGCAACCACACAAAAACTAAATTTCGGATGTACATCCATCAGCGTCTAAGCTAAAATGACTACAACTAAAATATTCCTAAATACAGAAACTCAGTCACCCTTCGATAGAAATCAGAATAGTTGTTATAATTAAGCTGCCAATCTTTGAATTTTCAAGCACATTCTGTCAGAACGTCTCCTAGACTTGTCCAAATTTTGTGTATTCGGGTTTTATAAGTTGTATGATCTAATATGCGGGTTTGATCCAAGCTCCATGTGTTTGAAATAATAATTATTATTATGCAAATCTATTAATATGCAATCTTTCGAAACCAACGTTGTTTTCGGACGAGCAAATCACTGCCCTAGGGATTGTGATCAGCTTTTTATGCTTTCTTTGTCTCTGAAGTACGCCAAAGAATGCGGCCAAACCCCAAACATTTTGAATTTGACGTAATAGCAGAATAAACTGAGTTCACTGTCATCATATTGATGATTGCCCTAAGGCGCAACGCAGAATTAAAATTTAGGTACTTGAGTTTGCCCATATGTTAAAATCGTTTGGTTTTTTGGTTTTTTATAACTGAATATTATTTGTACAGTAGTTCAAAAGTTAGCTGAGCATATCTTTGTCACTAGTTAAGTAGCATATCATTCAATAGCACGAAAACGTAATGGATGCTCAAAACAAGTGCTTCGTGACTTAAGCATACTGGTATGGTATTCATCAGTGATTTGGGCCAAGAAAATATTCTAAAACGTGATAAAAGACATTTTTCTCAGCCTCTGGGGTTTTATTAAAGAGCCCGTTTTTCTCGTACTTTTGTTTTAGGGCCAAAACCCGTGTAATTCTAGTTCGTTATATTCACGCGGCGGAAGGAAGCCTGGTCAATTAATATTAAAATTCTTCACTTGTTCAATTCGCTCCAAATCCGAAACTAAAAATATACGGGGTTTCGTCCGAGAACAATGTCTTCCCTGTTCTATAAATATGTCCACTCTACGTATAAAATACCATATGGCTCAAATGAATACCACGATATCGTCAGTTGTGGCGTCGGTTCAAAGAGCACCATAAACAGAAAATCATATTAAATCTACAAGTTCTAAGCATTTATTTCTGAATAAGATTGAGATTGTACTCAGCTATACAACAAAACCAACAACAAAACAACATGTTTTCTACGGAATAAAGGCTATGCATATAAGTTTTATTTTGAAAAGATTAAGTTTCAGTGATACAAGACAAAAGTCCAACAATATATTTCTTTAATGAGTGAGTGCAATTTTCCATAGACAATCCCAAACAGTAGCAATCCAGTATCGAAACAAGTTTTTCCACTTTCAAAGGGATGGGTAATTCGAACATTAAATAAGTCGAAATCAAAATCAAAATTCCAGATTCCAAAGAATCAATGCCAGTGAGATTTTTCCCGGCCACACACAGTTCAATTCTCTTTCCTTCCTCGTTATCCAAGTATACTAATTTGGGGAATTCTTTAGTGGTCGTTTTCGCCAACGATATAAAATCCAAAGGGTTCTGAAAATAAAACATACCTCATTGTAAGGAGTTTGCTTTTAAAGAACAAGACAATAAAATATAACAATCTATGCTATGGGTTCATCTGCATTCCTAAAACTTCCTTGTATACAAAAGATCCTTGAATTTGTCATAATATGTTAAACCATATTAGGGTATAATTTCGTTATTTAAAAATGTTAATCCTGGCAAAGCATAATTTTTAAAACTCGCTCGAGGAAATGCAATGCACATACGTTAACTACGAGGATAATTTTTCCATCTTTTGACCAGGAATTTTGAAGTTTTGTGATTGGGTGTATTCCTTCGTCATTTGCTTCAACTTTCATAACGGCTTTCACGAATAGAGAAACATTCGATTTCAATTCAGCGAACTTCTGAGGTCCGAAAAATTGTGACGCTTCTAGCTCGAGCTAAGCATAAAACATTTACGAATTACAAAAATACGATTTGGGCTGCAATTGAATATTTGAAAAACCTTCCAGCATGCTACGAAAGGACCATCAAGATTTTAATTTACTCATAAACATAATTTAAAGTTTGGCGATACAATTAATTAATCATTACAAAAACTATTAATTATTAACCAGCAACTGACAATCAATATTATTATACATTTAGCTTACAAAATGAAAACCGAGTAGCAACGGAAATTCCTCAAATATTGTTGCAAGAAGCACTTTGTTCTTTATGACACTTGAACGAAAAGAAAACATATTCCCCATTGCCACTTCCATTCGTTCCAAAGAAGGTTTCGATTTTTGCATCTCTGTTGATATGACTTCTTTTGAACGTCTAACCAACCCAGTGCTCTCATCCGCATCTTCATCCTCCACCCTATTAGGCCTGATGGAACACACCACTTTAACGTTGTCAAATAAATAAACTCTTGCAGAAACACCTGCTCGATCCTTCACATCGTCACTAAGCCGGCGAGCTCTCATCGAAGCACTTAAACTCGTTCTAAAAGCAGACTATTACAAAGAAATTATTAGCATCATTGCATTGTTACTATTAATAATTAAAATCTTTAAAATTTGAAATCGTTTTTGCAAGAACAAGTCTTTGACTTTGGAATAAATATTTCCTACTTCCTAAAGCTCCAACGCATATGAAAATAATACGCACTAAGTTATAAGTCCATTCCTCGTTAAAATAAAAATTA